>MJUT01006017.1:210292-236264 GCA_002080005.1 Gigantidas platifrons
GGGGGTATACTGTTTTACCTCTGTCCGTCCTTCCGTCCGTCCCAAGATATTTTTCGTCGCATTTTTCTCAGCAACTATTGATGGCAGAAATCTGATATTTGGTCACAAGCTTCATATAGGTATGCCATATTGTGGGAAGCATTTTTTGACCCGTCAGATTCCTACTTTCTGTTTGCCGACTTAAATGGTTTTAAGCTCACCTGACCCAAAGGGTCATGTGAGCTATTGCTACCACTTGGCGTTCGTCGTCTGTCGTTAGCTTTTTGCATTTTAATCAACTCCTCTAAAACCACTGGGCCAATTTGAACCAAACTTTGGTGGAATGGTCCTTGGGTGGTCCCCTTTCAGAATTGTGTCCGACGACCCAGCCGCCTGCTAAGATGTTCGCCATTGCTAAAAATAGAAAATTTAGCAAAAAATCACTTAAAAATGATCTCCTCTGAAACGCTGAGTCAAATGGGCCCAAACTATGGTGAAATGGTCTTTAGATGGTCCCCTTTCAGAATTATATCCGACAACCCCGCCCGTCAAAGAAGATGGAGGCCATTGCTAAAAATAGAAGATTTGCAAAAATTCACTTAAAAATTATCTCCTCTGAAACTGCTGGACCAACTTTGAGCCAGGTAAGCGATTACAGGCTCCTAGGAGCCTCTAGTTATACACATGGAACATATATGTGGGCGTGTCATGAGTGAGCATTAGCTCACAGTTCATCTTGTTGATGCATATATACTATCATTGATCTGTTTTGCTAGAATTGATTTTTCTTTGCCATTGAAGGCATTAAAACATTGAAAAGACTACAAAATTTTTGTATCCTCTGCAACTAAGATAGTGATTGATAGACTTAAAGCAGAGTGGCAACCTCTGGCAACAGAATTGAAAAAAGTCAGTTAAATCTTGGATTAGAGAAAACAGAAAATTTGTAAATACATTTGTATTGTTAGGATATGAATGAATGTATAAAAAAATATAGATATCTAATTTAGTTTGCATGACACATTTCTGGAATAACCTTATGTACACATAGGGCCCGGGTGGCTCAATGAGCTAGGTAGATGTAGGGCCCGGGTGGCTCAATGAGTTAGGTAGTTGGATTACCTAACAACTCATGCAAGCCTATCACCAATACGGCGTTGGTTCATGCCCGGCTTTGTCAATTACAAAAAAGGGTGCACTCGACTCGTAGTCGCAAATGATAAAGTTTACCAGTTGCTTGCCCATGGTCAGTGGTTCTCTCAGGGTGCTCCGGCTTCTTCCACCACTAAAACTGGTCACCATGATATACAAACAATGTAGCTGAAATATTGCTGAAAGTGGCGTTAAACACAATCAAAATTAAATCAAAATCAAACCTTATGTACACTCAAAGTCGATCAATTGGAAAGTCAAATAATTTAAAAGTCTTTGGGAACATGAAAACCAAAACAGCCTGAACAGAACATCCAAAATCAACTATGGTCTCCTATACATGATGGAAGAGAACATTAGTACATTATTTAGGAACTTTGGATTTCAGTAAATATATCTAATAAATCATGTCAATATGTCAGTAGGGTTAGGGTTAGGGTTATTGTCTTTAACTCCACTTTCAACAGTATTTCAGTTATATCTTGGCTCTTGGTTTTATTGATGGGTGACACCGGAGTACCCGGAGAAAACCACCGACCTGTCGCAAGTCACTGACAAACTTTATCACATAATGTTGTATCAAGTACACTTCCACTGAGTGGGATTCGAACTCACAACATTCGTGGTGATAGACACTGATTGCATAGGTAGTTATAAATCCAACTGCCATACGACCATGACAGCCCCAAGTATGTCAGTAAATAGGTAATAAACAGTAACAATGTCTTAAACTGATGTTTATATTATTTCGTTATATCAGAAAATTCAACGGAAATAAGGAAATTAAAGAAGAAAGCTTACTTGAAAAAAAATAGAACAGCTCCATCAGATGACGAACTTGAAATGACAGAGACCCTAAGAGATTCCAACATTAAAGATTTCTCATGGACATTAGCTTCTCCTAAAAGAGATGTTCTGTCTAGTGGTAGGTACAATATTCGGATAGTTGGAATATTTATGTTGTATGACAGATATAGTTTTTACACTCTGGCATCCCACATAGTCTTTAGATCTAGTTTTTATATGCTCACTTGTGCAAACTTGGCTAGTTGTGCAAGCTTGCACTGATTGTATTTTGAAACTGAAGGCAATATTTTTGGTAAATATTTACTGTTGTGGTACACTGAAGCTGGGACTATACAATTCCCTAAATTATATCACGTGATAATTTTCAGTAAACAGTCTATCAAAAAAACAACGGACCAGTATTGATAACAAGTGATAAATTAAAGGTTCATTGGAGCTTCTGATTAACAATTATTGTTAGAGGTAGAATAACTTAATCAAATGCAGAAAGCAATTGTTTTCACATTGTCCCACCTTACTGTTTTGTATGGATAAACGTTGGTACCATCTGACATCCACTTCTCTTTTTTATTATCTCACCTGGTCAAAGGCCATGTGAGCTTTTGCCATCACTTGGCATCCGTCGTCGTACGTCGTAAACTTTCACATTTAAATCTTCTCCTCTAAAACCGCTGAACCAAATTAAACCAAACCTGGCAGGGATGGTCCCTTTCAAAATTGTGTCTGACAGACCCGCCCTCCATTCAAGATGGCTGCTGTTGCTTAAAATATAAATTTCTTCAATGGTCCATTGCTGCTTTATTATTAATCTAAATGAGCTCAAATTTGTACTGCAGCTACATGGAAATGAGTAGTTTAATATATATTCCAGGTTTTTCTGTGAAATTTTTCTTTCAGCTGATTTACACTGATTATGCAAATTGGGCATATTTTGATTTGATAAAAGATCACATTTAAATCTTTTCCTCTGAAACCACTTAACCAAATTAAACCAAACCTGGTAGGGATGGTCCCTGAGTGGGTCCCTTTCAAAATTGTGTCCGACAGCCCCACCCTTCATTCAAGATAGCTGCTGTTACTAAAAATAGAAATTTCTTCAATTGTCCATTGCTGCTTTAGTATAAACCAAAATGAGCTCAAATTTTAACTGCAGCTACGTGGCAAGGAGTAGTTTAACATCTATTCCGGGTTTTTCTGTGAAATTTTTCTTTCAGCCGATTTATACCGATTATGCAAATTAGGCATATTTTTATAAAAGATCACATTTAAATCTTCTTCTCTGAAACCCCTGAACCAAATTAAACCAAATTTGGCTGGGATAGTCCTTGGGTATTCCCATTTCAAAATTGTGTCCAACAGCTCTGCCCTCCATTCAAGATGGCTGCTGTTACTAAAAATAGAAATTTCCTCAATTGTCCATTGCTGCTTTAGTATAAACCAAAATGAGCTAAAATTTTAACTGCAGCTACATGGCAATGAGTAGTTTAACATATATATTCTGGGTTTTTCTGTGAGATTTTTTCAGCCGATTTATTCCGTTTAGGAATATTATGAGATAAAAATCACATCAAATCTTTTGCTCAGAAATTTGAGTTGAAATGATCTTTGGGTGGCCCAATTATGTGTAACACCCCCATTTTCTATCAACTTTAGATGTCAAATTGAAAACCAGGTGAGCAATTACAGGCTTCAGGGAGCCTCTAGTTCTATTTCTAAGAACCATTAGATTTTTGGAGGATTTTTTCTTGCATTTTTTTGTATACCATCCACAGCTTCAATTAAAAAAAAGCAAAAATAAGAAAAATGCTTTTCCACTAACAATTTTATTAGAAATTAATTAAGTCCATGGTGTTTATATATTTTTATTTCATAGCAGAAATAGATTAGTTATGACTACAAAAGATGTACTAGGTACTCATATTTAACCTTCTTTTTTTGGTGACAGGAGATGTATATTTTGTATGCAATGACACTATTGATGGTTTGTATTTGTCTGAATTTGTATTTGTTTCTTGATATTTCATGAACACAAGTGTTTTAAATAAAATTTGTATTACATTGTGTATGTGCACAGTTTTATCACAGAATTGATTGGAAAGTCTATTCACTGGTATTGATTTTTGTCACGTTTAAAATCACAAAATAATGATTGTTCTTGAAAACTGTAAAAAATGTAATTTCTTGGTTTTTATAAAATTATAAATATGAAGATACTGTAAAGTGCAAATGCACTTAATAGCTAGAATGTAAAGGGAGATAATAAACTACCCCATTGTCGGTCTTAATCCTTTAGGCTGAACCTGCATAAGGGAGGTAACTTACTTATTAATGACTGAAATCATAGTGGGTGATAGTTTACTCCATTGTCTGCCTTTATTCTTTAAGCTGAACCTTAAAGGTTAATATTATGAAATAGAAAGTTTAAATAGTGATGGTCAGCAATTTAACCAATATCAACCTCTCACCTCAAACCATCGAACACAAAAAAATCACAACATATACAGGGTTTTCCCTAAGAACCGGCCGCCGGCCAAATTGACCGTTTCAATCAATTTTCTGGCCGGTTCAAAAGCTTCCAACAAAAATTATTTATTGTGATTTTGACTAAAAGGATTCGTTTTCAAACTTTCTTGAATGAAAAGCAAGTAGAAAAAGAGTTTTATGGGCGAACGACTTCGTGTTTGTTTGTATCATTTTAACTTCCTTAAAGTTTAAGTTGTTGACACTTTCCCGATGATATATGAAACGGCACTTTTCATTGGTCGATTTTTTCATGACTGGTTCTTTGCTCTCGTATAGATAACAACCGAAAAATCGAGAGAGCCACGGTAACCAGTATGTGATGAAAAACGAAAACACGTGTATAGTCCAACATCAGTATGAAGAGAACCTTGCACTTTTTTTTTTCTCTTTGACAGCAGCCTCAAAGTGTCGGAAAGGGGGGTATAACATCTTTCAGAAATCAAATGACAGTTGAGCTGATAATGAGCTGCTAAATCTTCCAGCATGCTCCTATCAACGGCGAAGTAAACAAAATGTTTCTGGTTAATGCCACACCTGACTGCAACTTCTTGTGTACTCTTAACACATGTCCAAAATTGACACCTTGAATTGAAAGTTGCCATTTAAAAAAAATTAAAGGTTGTGATAAATATTCATTTCAGTTTTAAAAAAGTGTTCACAATGGCAAACTGTATTTTTATTTTCTCTCAATGGTTGGAAGTATATTTTGTTTATGAAATTGAAAACAGTAAACCCCACTGATTAGAAAATAGTCGCTTTCTAAGTAACTGTTTAAAATATATGTCAATTTATGGAACCAGAAACATTTTTTTAATATGCCCACTGTTTGAAGCTAGTTATCTAATTTATTTAATTGGCATTCCCAGTGATCCATTGATTTTATTTATTTTTTAAGCAAACTGAGTACAGGAATAAGAATAGAGTATGATGAGAATGGACTATGAACATATAATTGTTTATCAATTTTCAATCAATGTATTATGACTTAATAATAATCAGAAATTTCTAATTGAAAATTGTATACAACTTGGTTTTCATTTCTCTTGTTCACTTTTGGACAAAACCATGTACCCTGAGAACCAGACAAGTCAAAACAGATGAAAATAAAGAATCACTTACAACCTCAAAGGTGAAAAGAACAAAAACAACACTGAAAACAAAAGCCTAACCAATAAGACCCCACTGACCCAATCAACAAATCAGGGATGGAATTAAAAACAAAAACACAAGAAATGAATTAATTTACATGTACATGTAAAAGTAAAACTAATACAATGACTCAACTACAATGTGAGTAACATGAAAACATGAACAAAGCATTTTAGATATTCAAACTTGGTACAAGATTAATGAATTAGTCTATCACTGGTCAGTCTGGGTGGCTGTATAACAGTACATGCATTGTCAAGTAAATTTTAAAAATTTTGAACTTCTGTTAAGGTTTTTACATTTTCAATAGTACATTTTAGATGTTGCTGAAAGTCATTCATAGTCATGATAGTCAGTAAAATCATACTGCAACCAGGCCCTAAGGTTATAAAACTTTTTGAGCTGAGTTTCCAGCTCAGACTCAAGGATTGACCAATATCAAAACTGGAAATTTTGTAACAAGGATATTTGAGATTTAAGACTCAGCTCAGAAAGTTTTATAACCTTGAGACCTAGACTAGAATAACAAGATATTGCAAAAGGAAGCACACAAAATTGTCATTTTCAAACATTAATTTATATGTTCAGAATGCACAAGAGTGCAGGATTTTACATCTAATTTTTAAAAGACCCCCCCGCACATAGCACGCCGCTATGCGGTGCGCACGCTTTGGGCCTGTTAAAATTCTATTTTGGCCTTCTACAAAAAAAATAAAGGGAATACCCTGCATATAGCATTGGAAATCAAGGTTCTGGCTTGGAAAGGCTAAAAAATGTGGCAGGATTAAACCAGTTAATGGGATCTTGATCCTCCCTCACATGATAATTGGGTCTCCAACGGTAATACAGATATAAACAAATAATAAATATTATTATATGATTGAACTTTGTCTAGTTTCTAATTGGCTGAAATCAACTTGAAAAGTAATGCGTACGTGCGATGTCAACCTCAAATGAGCTAAAATTAGCTCATAGGTAGTGTTGACTGTAATGTCACCCCAATTTGGGCTAAAAATAGAAATATAGATTCCAGAATTCCACGTTCCAATCAAATTTTACGTCTCTCGGCAACATTGGCCAATCAGGGGGCGTCTTTCATCCGGGGTTCCTTGACGTCATTCTCTATTGGAGAATGCCTTGACGTCTGTACATAAAAAAAATAATAAAATGGACAATGAATTGTCGTCTTCACGGTTTGCCACAGTGGACGAGGCTGAATTCAGAAGAATCTTGAAAGAAAAAGATTCAAAAAACACGCGTAGAGCAACAAATGTAGCTCTCAAAATATTCCGGACATATTTAAAAGCTAAAAATATGCCGGAAACGTTTTTTCCCATGTATAATCATATAATAAAACGATCATTGACTTTGGAATAGGTTGCTACTGGGATTTATCAACCCTCAAAAAGCAATATTCACCTCGCCTTCGGCTCAGTGAATATAGCTTTTTTTCAGGTTGATAAATCCCTGTAGCAACCTATATCAAAGTCAATAATTGTATAATGTTCACAGATTAACTTCCATTGATAACTTGAGAGAATAAATTATTGCTGTTTGTTCCACAAAATTGATTACAAAATTATTAAGTTTATGTGTTTATAAGATATTATTGTTGGTAAATATTATAGGAGTCATAATAAACAGATTGTTAATATCTTATAATATTGGTCAAGCAAGTTTGAAGCAAAAAGAAGGCATTTCTTTGTCATTATTCCTTATTCAGAATGATTATCTCCCCTTGGCATTGATGAATATTTTACAATTACTGTCAAACCTGTCTTATATGACCTTCCAATGGAACAGTGAAATATGGTCACATAAGACAGGTGGTCACTTAATACAGGTTTAATAGATATGAAATGAACTGTGAAGATAAATACAAATTGTGGTCACTAAGGCAGGTATAGCTGTAACGTATTTCATTTTAGTATTATGGAATTAATTTGAATTTGAATTTTTGGTATTTAATGCCACATTTAGCAGTATTTCAGCTATATCATGGTGACCAGTTTTAGTGGTGGAGGAAACCGGAGTACCCGGAGAGAACCACCGACCCTGGGAAAACAACTGGTAAACTTTATCACTTGCGGCTGCGAGTCGAGTGCACCCTTTTTTGTAATTTACAAACCTTGGCGCGAACCCGCGTCGTATTGGTGATAGGCTTGTATGAGCTATTAGATCCAACGACAAAACTCATTGAGCCACCTGGGCCCCTTAGTATCATGGAATAAAAAGTAACATGTTTATAACTACTAAGACATCGTCCTGAATATGTCTGAAATATTTGACACTTAGCAACAAACGTCTTATACAACTATAGTTGTGTTCTGTTTCTTTTCCAGAAGAAGAACCAGTTAGTAGAAACTGGGGGCTTGCTGAAGATCTTGGTGGTACATTAGATAACACACCATCACGGAAGGTTGGCGGTAGACCTAATTTTGATGAGGATGATGATGTTCTTCTTTGACGACAGCTATGATTTGTTGATTTTACAGACTAATCGTTTATATTGTGTTCTTTGTTTGGTTGATGCTCAGGTGAAATAAAACCTATGTTTGGCAGAAATTATATGAAAAAAAACGTCCTTATATCTTCTCAGCGTTTTTATTACTAGCGATTTGGAAAGTATGTTTCAATTGAGTTGTTCTCCCAAATTCATTAACTTTGTCTCAATATGAAAATCTGACTGTACTTAAAATTTGAATTTAGATCTGAAGGAAAGGAATGAAGATATAAATGTACCAAACTTAACACTGAAAATGTATTACCAAATTTAAATTACATTCCAGTTATATCAATGTCATAATTATTTTGATAATTAATGTACTGGTATTAGGTTTGGCAAAGAATATATTTGTATTCATGACAACCATCAATGTCAATTTTTGATGTTTGGTTTTTGGCCTTGGTTGAACTATTTGGTTCCAATAAACATGAAGGTTTTGAGTATAAGATAAAGAAGAATTATAAACTACATCAATTTGCCAATTGTCAGTAATTTGCTTGTTGCATATAAAAATGATATTAACATTGTACGTACAGTAGTCCCCCTTTTATAAGGTCACCCTTCTGCAATGAAAATGAATCCATATAGTAGGGATGGACTCTCTTGAAGAGGACATTTTAGAAATATATCACAATATCAATGCATCTGATATCTGGACTGAAGTTTTTAGTGAGAATGACCTTATAAGAGGGAGACTACTATATACAGATAAACCATGGATATATTGTGACCAAATAGAGCTCAGTAACACTTCTATTTTAGTCTCATGTTGTAATGTGCCAATTCAGACAATTCAAATACTGTCATTATATATTGCATTGTACAATAAACTCGGTATCCAATCAGATCTTTTGCATATTCCCAATTTGATTCTTAAATTATATGTTTTTACATGTTTTTATAAGCGTTTTCACTGTAATACGGACAAAATAGTCTACTTTCATTGAAAGTTCATTGGAAATAACATATCTGTACAGAATTTTATTGTAACAACTTGTGAATTTTATATTTGCTATAAAATTTCCACTGATTTTTAACAAGGTTCAAATATCAACTAATTATACTCAAAATGTTTGTCCTTTCCATTTTTGTTTTGCTTTTGCTGGTACCAGTTGGGTTGTTATAAGGGAAATAACTCCTATGAAAGCATAATTTTAGATTCAAATCAGGAATGTGCAAAAGGCTAATTCTGAATTGGTCTTATTAATATGTGTGCTTTGTCAAACACAAGAATTATACTTTCATATTGAAAACAGAATCAACTATCCTGTTTTTATTCATATATTTGTATGAAATTATACAGAATTTATTCTATTGAAATTCAACTTTATTATTTCCAGAACTTTCAAATTTTCATACTAAATGTATGTAATTAATAAAAGGGCTATTCCTAAAAAAAAAATATGGGAATATTAGAAGGCACGTTTTTCCAAAACCCACCACTCCTACAATTTTAAAAAGAAACTCAGTTGTACTACATGGTCAAAAGTCATGTATTATCTATATAATATGTCTTCCATCACCACCCCCACCTATTAGATAACTTTTCCTGGAATAGCCCTAACATGAATAGGAATTTGATTTTTTTAGACATTTCATATGCAAGATAATAATATCCAATCCGTCCATTATATTAGAGATTAACAGGTGCTCATAAGATTATCTACTCCTTTGTTGTTTATAGTTGTTTGGAATTAAGTTAAGTCCTCATTTCCTCCCACCACATTCATGGCACAGAATGTTAATATTTTGGTGCAAGCTCAACATCAGATAGTTATCCAAAGTGGTTCCTTAGAGCCTCCATTTGACTTAAAAGTTTTTGACCTTCTTCCTTATTTCTCCTAACAGCTGCACTACATTGTGACTGTAAGTGGTCCAGTTCATATAAAATATGGACATCAGAATATAGGGAAAATATCGTTACATAGAGAGTTATGGATTCATTTTAATATTTAACGGGAAAACTTGGTTTACTGTCATGTGACAGTTATTATCACTTGTCATTTAAGATTGTTATAAGTATTTTACAAAAGTAGAATATAAACATTTTCTACCTTTAGATTCTAGTCTTTGTGTATGATTCATAGTTCATTATTTTTTTCAAAACTTAACAAACATAAACAAGTTTAATAATAGTGTATCCAACATAGAAAAAATTGTATGAAGGAATTTGATTTTATTACATTTTATTCGTATTCTACATTTTTTTTCTTCCAATACTTCAATATGTTGTTCATATGTGATAGCTTAATGCCAATATTTTACAAAGTGCTAAATGTTCACTTACATTGTACAGTTTTTGTATACAAATGTTTAATTCGTCTAGACAATTGTTCTATTTGAGCTATATGGGACATGATTGTCAAAATATTCGGAATACCTGGTTTCTTTTATGCAAATTGAGGTAGTTTTGTGACTGTCACCTGCCTTTGAACTATTATTACTTTATAGTAGTCTGTTTGTAAACTTTTCATTTAAATCTTCTTCTCTGAAACCTCTGAACTACATAGAATTTAACATTATTTGGGCATTTACTGTATACAACTTCAGTTGGGTTTGATTTCGGTAGTTATAAATTTTTAATGTTAACACATAGAACTGTCTTCATCTTCCATATAAAAAATATTTTTTTTTCTTGAAAGGTCATATAGCTAGATAAACACCATCTTCAATTTAAGTAAATCAAAATTTTGTTCCAAATAGTCATAATCATATATAGTTCTCACCGTTTATTTTATATGTAACATTTTATCTCCAGTTCTCACAGTTTATTTTATATGTGACATTTTATCCTCCATTCATGATCATGTTACACTGTTAAATTGCTCATATACATTGAATTGAATTGATCTGATGAAAATATTGTTTTTTTTTTTATTTTGTTTTTTTTTTCATGGATGCTTTATTTAAATTAGAATATTTATGTAGTTTTATTTGTTGTTCTATTTATTATTATATTTTATTTTTATTATTGTTTGTTGTTTAAGGCCATCTTTGGAGATAATTTAGCCATATCGTGGAGTGAAATTTTAATGAAATATATTATGTTATTACTATCTGAACGACAGCAATTTACTCATGCACTAATGCATATTCATGAATTACTGCGTTGTTTGCATTGTTCTGTTTTTCATGAATTGTTTTCGATATTCGAAATACACATGAGTAGTTATACTGTACAATGTAAATCAAACAAGGAATAATGAGTTATGACATTCATTATGTAAAACTTCAGGTAATATCAACAATAAAAATGACCAAATAGAATTAGAAACTAAAAGAGTAGATATATAACACAAGTCTATATTTTAATATGTAAAGTGATTTCTTCTTAAAATGTTTTAGTTTGATTTTAAATATATGTTTTATTAATGAACTTATGACCTTATATTAAAAAAGATTAATATAGGCAAAAACTAATGTTATTTTCATCAACTGATTAACCATTTTAAAAGAAAAATTATAATCCCCACTATATATACATTAGAATCTTGTTACCATGGATACCTTGAAGTGAAAATTTAATCCAATCGTAATATCTTTCAGGTTAATTTATCCCAGATAAATAGAATACTTGAATATTTCAAAGTAAAATCCCCCGTCATTTCTATTTTGACACAATATTTCACTGTGTGTCTTAGAAACATTTTTCTTGATATTGTAACAACTGTCATGTTTGACTTCAAGGTACTGTATTCTTATTCAGAATAAGTACAGTCAAACCTGTCTTGTTTGACCTTCCAAGAGAACATTGAAATAGGGTCACATAAGACAGGTGGTCACTTAATACAGGTTTATCAATATGAAATGATCTGTGAATGGAATTAAAATTAAGGTCACACAATACAAGTTATTGCTTAATAGATGTGGTCAATAAAGCAGGTTTGACTGCCTAAATCAAAAATACATTAAAAAATAAAGAAACATGATTTATTAACCTTTTATAAAAAGAAAAGCCCACCAATGTCTACAGATTATATATTACTCATTTTTTTCATCTTGTATATATATATATATATCTTTTATTTACGAAACTTGACAATATATTGTATGTGTATTTTTTTTTTTTACTTTTAACTACACAAGAAATCATTTTAATATGTAAAGACCATATTAATATTAGTTGTGTTTCCTCATTTTTTATGTCATAGAATTCATATTTTTAGAAGTCATATTTTGGGGAAAAGCAGCATTTCAAGTCATGAGTGAACTGCAATTTCAAATTCATGTCATATAATTCATACATTTTACTATTTTAAAAGTCATATTTTTGGGAATAGCAGCATTTCAAGTCTGAGTAAACTGCATTTTCAAAATTGTTCAGAGGTATTTCATTTTAATTTTGTTTATTCTGTAACAGTTGTACAAGTGTTAATACATGTTTTAAGGTTGTAATTTTAACAATATAATAAGACACAATAAGTCAAACATAAAGTTTTACATTAAAAAGAATTTTGAATAAACTTGTTAAATTAATACGATTTTTAAGGTTGTAGTTTTAACAGTGTAATAAGACCTGGTTACAAATAAGGTCAAACTGAATATTTTACTTTAAAAAGAATCTTGAACGATCTTGCCTGTTTACTTGTTTTTTTGGTTTTGTTAAATTTTATGGTTGTTTTTTTTTCTCATAGAAAGTGATGGAATGCTGTGAAAATTTACTATGGATGAAATATATGATTACGGTACACTATGCATGTATTAACGTTGTATAATTAAACAAGCTTTACAAATTACATACAATAAAACATTTAACATTGTTGCTATGGTAGCCTAGCTGTCAAGTTATATACAATAAAACATTTAACATTGTTGCTATGGTAACCTAGCTGTCAAGTTACATACAATAAAACATTTAACATTGTTGCTATGGTAGCCTAGCTGTCAAGTTATATACAATAAGACATTTAATATTGTTGCTATGGTAGCTGAGCTGTCAAGTTTTCGAAACACAAATGCAGAAGATTTTTTCCAAAAAATTTGTTCAAATCAATGGAATTTTCCATGAATATGGGATAAGAAATGTGTGATTATCAAGCAGATTGTGCGAGACCTGACAGGCCTGTCATGGGAATGAAAAAACAACTAAACATAACATTACACTACAGACAACTTGTTACTTATACATGATTTTGCATATAAGAAATATTAGTTTATAACATTTTGTGGGTATTCTGATAAAAAAAACTTGTTTTAATACTAAATAAACAAATTCTGATATCTTTATATTGTTTGTTTATGAGTTTGCCAAAATAGCCAAACCAGTATATTTCTGGTATTCCCCTCTCCATAACAAGAAAATATTTTCAAGAGGTTTCTTCCCTTTATTTCAATCTTCAATGAAGTATCTCCAAGCAAATTATCATGTAGCTACAGTTTTTGATGATTGATTGACTGGTGTTTAATGCAAACTTTAGCCATATCGTGGTGTGAACATCAAAATACACTCTATGCCTTCTTCAAATGTAAAAATAGTTTTAGACGTTGGCATTTTTTTTTTTTAATTTTGAGTAGAGGCAGCCATCCAATCAAAATATAATTATCTGTTTTAATACAATGGCAGACATTTTGCTGTCATATTATTTGTATTATAGTTCTGTCTTGATCCATCTGAAGACAATATGGTTTCCATGCGATAACTTTACTTCTTGTTGACCCACACTTCTGAATTTGTAACAGAATAAGGGTTTGTATTGATTATGGGTATTGGAACCCTATGCATTTTCAAACAAGAGAACCAAAGGGCAAAAATATGCCTTTCTATTTTTAGCTCACCTTGCTAAAGGCAATGTGAGCTTTTGCCATCACTTGACATCTGTCGTCTGTTGTCTGTCGTCTGTCGTCTGTTAACTTTTCACATTTTAATCTTCTTCTCTGAAACCCTTCAGCCATATGAACTGAAACTTGGTAGGAAGCATCTATGGAAGGTCCTCTATAAAGGTTGCTCATTTTGTCCCGATCCATTAACAAACATGGCCGCCACAGGCAATTCTTGTTTCTGATTGGCCTATTTTTTTAAATCTTCTCCTCTGAAACCGCTTGGCCAAATGAACCAAAACTTGGTAGGAAGCATCTATGGAAGGTCCTCTATAAATATTGCTAATTTCATCTTGATCTGTTGACAAACATGTCTGCCACAGGCGATTCTTGTTTTAGATCGGTCGCTGTCTAAAAATCTTCTCTGAAACTCCTTTGCCAAAACGAACCGAAATTTGGTGGGAAGCACCTATAGGCTATGGAAGGTTCTGTATTAAATTTCCTCAGAGCAGAATGAAAGGTGAGCGACACAGGCTCAGCTCAGTGCTGAGCCTCTAGTTTTGTTTTTAAATGGAAAGTTATTGTTCATTTGATTTTGATTTTGTTTTTTCTCGTATTATGTTATGGCTTTCCTGTAGTTGTCCATCTGTAAACAGAATGATTTCTGTGCAATAACTTAAATTCTAGTTGACAGATCCTTCTTGAATACAATGATCCTTGATGCTGAATAATGGTTGGTATTAATTTGGGGTATTGTAACCCTACTCGTTTCTAAAAAAAAGGCACCCTAAGGTACAACAATTTATGTTTCTATTTATTTGTACATGAAGAATTTATTTTTCATCCGATTTTGATGGAAATTAAAAAAAAAATGTTTCAGAAAAATTCATGGACTTATGTATTTTTACATAAAGTGGGCCCAAAGGAGGGAAATTTCAATTTTAATTTTTTTTTATTCATTTTTAATGCAGTTTCTTGTAAAATGGTCATCTTATTGTTATAAGGGGACCTAAATTCAGGAATTTTACATATTTGGAAGGCATATAGAATTTTTATATTTCATCAATTATGATGGGTTTCTGGTAGTACATTTTTGTATATGAAAATAAAAATTATCAATGAAGCATTAAGGTGACGAAACTTTCATACAACAGGGATATATGAATGGACTTCTGAGATAAACTCATCCGAAAGGGGCAAGCAAAATTCCAAAATTTGAACTTTCTTATTTTTCATCCAAATTTAATGAGTTTTTTGCATATTGATCATCATAATGAACCATGAACATTTTGCTATTTTATTTTTAAAAGGGTGTCTAAAAGGGGCCCAAATTCTAAAATTTTGTGTATTTAACACTTGATATAGTAAAACAAGGTATATGTCCAAAATACAGTGGCTCCAACATATTACTGTGTCCAGTGCTTTACTGTATCAAGCAAACTATTATGTCCACACTTGCTTTTAATATACACTTGTTCAACTTTCTCTTGTTTGACATGCTGCATTTGTATCATGCTTCTCTCAGCGAAGCCCTTTATTTTTAATGGAATTTAGTATATATGGAAGCTACATTTGTATATAGAATTTTACCTTTTGCCTCAACATGCTGTGGTCATATCATGCAGCAATCGTCATAGCTCTTTATTTTCTTTGAATTGATTTACTGAGAGTTTCCAATAGTATGTCAGTGGATTTCCTCTATCTGTTATGGTTTTTGAAATAAAGTCAACTGAAAGGGACCAACAAGTGCCAAATTCCAAAATTTGAACTGTTATATTTTTCACCCAAGTTTAATGCATTTTGTTTTTTTGCAAAATGCTAATCTTAATGGGTTATTTATAAACCAATACAGATAATGACCTATTTATTTCTTAAGGACTATCTAAGGCACTAACTGCCACGAAATAACTGAAATATTGCTGAAAGTGACATTAAACACCATAGCCCTAACCCCCCAAGTTTTCAACAGGTTTGGTTGTTTCACAGGATAACAAGTAGTTTTAGGGCACAAAAACTGAATTTATTCAGTTGTCTGAAGGGTTTATTAATAAAGGACCACCCTTGCTGATGAATGTGTTATGAATCCCCTGCAGCTGCATCAAATAATCAGTCCAAGTCTTTCAGGAAATTGACTAAGGTTGAAATTCAAATATTTTGAATTCCAAATGTTCCAAGCAACAGCTATCTTTCAGAGATTATGAAAAGAAAGTTAAAACAGTGATGATCATTAATATTCCACTAATATCAACATAACGAACAATCACCTCTCATCCTAACTGAACTGATTGAACACAAAAAAGACCATGACATTGGAAATCCATGTCCTGGTTTCTAGTTACTTTGACAAAAAAGGTAGTTCTGGGAGTCTTTCAGGATATTTACTAAATTTGGAATTAAGATATTTTGAATATGAGTAGTGTGAGCTGAAAATACCAAACTGTCAAAACAGTTCCAAAATCTGACAGGATAATCATAGAAACAGAGACAAAATAGATACTCCTAACACACATATACATGACCTCTGACCCCTAGCACACATATACATGACTGCTCAATTCCTGGCTTGATACAGGCACTTCAATGAAAAGTGGCAGGTTAAACTAGTGACATGATGTGGTCATGCAAGTGTTTTCCACAATAAAATGTTGACTTGTATATAACTGGGCGAGCATCGTTATTGTACAGAACACGGAGTCTTAATCTTGAACTTTATACATTTTTATACATATTTATAATTCATAAAATGAATAACAACTGTGTTCAGATATCAACAATTTATTTCTCATAATAATAATTACTTTATACACAAGTGAATCATATGCACACATAAGTGCATAAATATTATTACAAGCTTTTAGTTATAGTACAAGACTTTAGTCTACTGGATCATACATCATATAAGCACCACATTCAAGTCACTGAGTCTGTTAATGACAACTAGTATAGTTAAACTGGTTTCTTTCTGACATTCTACTGTTATCAAGATACTATTATTTATCATATTGATCGACTAAAAATTGGTGTTTAACAACACTTTAGCAATTAGGAGATAACTGTATTGCATTTAAAGCTTTGCTGACATCAATGGCTGGTTTTAATGTAGTAAATCGAGTTTATCTAGCAATGTGTAGTAGAGCTAGGTCAACAGATATTTGCCACAGTAAAACCAAGATTACCGTAAGGAAAGACTTACAATACAATACAATTATCTCGTTATATTTAACACCACTTTCTGGTTTCAACAATATTTCAGTTATATCATGACGGTTTTTGTTGATTATAGCCATATCCTTGCTTTAATCAAATTGAACTTTACCAATTGTTAAGTTTTGAATTAAAATATTTCAAAGCTGAATTTATAATTTTAAAGTAAACGAGTCTGCAATTACTATCAAGACACTAATACACATTCTGTATCTAATAACTAAATTTTGCTTCAATAACACAGAACATCAGAAAGATTCAGTTTATCATGTAGTAGTTCTCATTAATAGAAGGTTTTGGCTCAATATGAATAATCTGTTTATATTTGTATATGTTATGTGACAATGGCTAAACATACAGTGTTATAATTCCAGGTTTTTCATAACAAAGGTTGTCAAGGTGTTTAAATAAAAAACATAAGATTTTAAACAAACACAAGTAACTCTACAACTATGTAAAAAAAAAGAGATATACAATGATACAGCTACTAAATGTGTAAACCAAGTTAAAATAATCAAAGCTTTATTAATTTTGAAATTAATTGTTAGATAATATTATTTTTGCCAATTCTTAGTGTGTTCAAACAGTTAGTTAAATTTTTGTAATATTTTTAATCACCATAGATGGTTAAATGTTGTGCAGGAGAATTCATGCTAATTTCTATTCGATGTCATAAATGATAGAAATTAACAACTGAAAAATCTTATTGATGTTTTTGGTTTAACAGTTTCTCCTTCTGACAACACTAGACTACAATATTTTTCCACTCTTGTTAGTGAAATTTTAAAATTTTAAAGCTTTCGCTAATTCTCGAGTTTAAAATTTGATATTTAACTATTACCAGTGGAGAAATACCACAGCCCATTGGCAGTAGATTACCAGTGGAGAAATACCACAGCCCATTGGCAGTAGATTACCAGTGGAGAAATACCACAGCCCATTGGCAGTAGATTATCAGTGGAGAAATACCACAGCCCATTGGCAGTAGATTACCAGTGGAGAAATACCACAGCCCATTGGCAGTAGATTACCAGTGGAGAAATACCACAGCCCATTGGCAGTAGAAGAACCTATATTTAACTGTTGATTAATTTAACTCAAAAATAAAACAACAACATTTGAATATGATACCGGACTAAAATGTCGAAAGAAGAATTTATTATACCTCCTTTCCAAATTTCCATACATATCGCTGAAATAAGATCATGTGAGACATATTATGACATGCTATATCATCTTTAGCCTTAAAAGAATGCATGAAGACTAATATCATGGAATGAAAATGAAAAGCCTGGAATTATCATTTGTGAAAATAAGCATCTGTATAACTGTTAAATGGAATTAAAAAAATTCTACGAATTGATGAACATGATAAAGAATTCATACATAACATACGTCTCACAGCTTTCAACTACATGTACATGTATAAGGTTTTTCAGTGGTAAGAAAAAAAAAACAACAATATTTTATGACAATTTTGAATAAATTATTTCAATTAGGACGCCATAGTATATTGATAGCATCACTTTAAGTCATTACATAATCAATTACTATGTACCAGCAGAAATATAATAGATTTGTACATGGATTAACCAACTAAAAAACAGTCAGAGGTGCCAGCAGAAATATAACATTTTGCAAACAGATTTGTAAATGGTTAACTAGGAAGTAAAAAGCCTAACAGTCAAAGGTCAAAAGGTCAATTGACTATATTATTCTACATAAATTATAATTGCACAAAATCATCAACCACAGAATGTTCAACTTCCTGTGTATGATCAGGATATAAATATATAAGCAGTAATCCACCCAAACTATTTTTAGAATATTACTATTTTTGAATATTTATTGATGTATTACATACATGTATGCATCTGAATATTTAGACCATCTCTACCTGTTCATAAATTATATTTACTGTAAATAAAAGAAATTTTCACAGCGTTTTACACTTAAATCATGACATGATCAGAATAGATTTTTCTTTTTTACCCGATTTTAAAATTATCAATTCAATAAAAAAAATATTCTTAACACTAATCAAATCTCTAATATTTTAATCACTGAAAATAAAGATTACAATATTCACATTCTATTCTTATGTTCGAACCAGAAAGTTCGGAAAAGAATTAATTGAATTTCATTTGCCGTTATTATATAATTTTAAAACACAAAATACATAGTCTCTTTTGTTTCTCTTATAATCTATCAACAAATTGGTCTTATTCAAAACAAAATATATAAAAATTTAATAAGATAATATATGTTGCATTTTTAAAAATAATGTGGAAGCTTAATAACACTTATTTATATCTTTCAAAACCTGTTTGAAAATTAAATTTCTTTCACTATCTTAGCACTCTTGAACATTGTCATGATAAATTTTATCTAGCTACTTTTAAAATATGTCATAAATATTTATATTTTTTACTACAAAATGATGAAAGACTCGTGTTATAAATTGTTCTTCACACCCTTGAATGTTTGGGAACCTGCATATTTTATACACTGCATTCTAAATGGCGGAAAAATCAAGTCTATTGAAAAAGTATCTTACAGAGAAACATATATCAACTAGTATCAGTGTGAAAGATTTATGTGGGGATGGGTCAAAATCATGATGCCAAGTCTCTGCATGTACACAACCAGAAACCATGGCAATTCAACATACTGTCATTTATTCTTCTATACTGTCAAATGAAGATCGAATTTATTAAGTCATGTTTCTTTTGTTCTGGTCTATAACAAGCCTCAAAACAGAAAAAAAAGTAAATCAAATGCTCAAAGACATCTGATTGTCAAAAATTATGGCAGGATATCTATATATTTATGAGCAAATTAATGATTCAAAGAAATTTCTGTTGTCTCTTCTATATTCATGTTCTCTATTTCAAAAAAATAGTTACAGCAATTCAGGCATTCTTCATGTATAACAAAATAGAAAGATTCCCTGAATTTTAAATCTAGAAAAAGCTAAAAAATTAGACTTTACTATACACAATCACAGTAAGAAATGGATATAAAAACAGTACACAGGATTTATATTTGCATGATTATTCTGTTGCATTAAATGGGATTTCCAGTTTTTATTACAGGTAAAACAAATTCTATTCTACTATATATGATAGACCCAGATCAGCATGTGGACTCAAATCAGTGTCCACTCCTCAAATCAGCATCCACCGACGTCATTATCTCAAATCATGGTCTGAATTAAGCTGAGGTATTCTCAAATCGGTGTCCTTTACAAATACTCAGATCTATGGCCGATTTATTGGTTATGGTTAGGGCATAGGTCAGTGAAATCATTGGACGTCGATTTGACAAAGTGTGAAACGGCCATAGATTTGAGAATAGGACACCGATTTCAGATTTTGAAAAAAGGACATAGATCTGAGGTACAGATGTCTGTGACGTAGAAATCGGACATGGATTTGAGGATTGGACGTCGATTAGAGGCTGGACGTCAAACTGAGTCTTACATATAATATTGCAAATTAAGGCAAGAATTAAAATGTTATTGAAAATAAATGGAAACTTTTTGAAGAAATTGTTCTATCTTTATTTTAAATTTACCAATTTACATATTTATCATATAAAAATCATCTGAATGAAAAAAGTTTATTTGTAGTCTATATATCATTTTATTTAATATGGTCTTAAAAATAATAAGTAAATTTTGTATTATTCGATCATTTAGTTTATTTTATCCACAAGCATATCAGGAGAATATATTTTGGTGTTTATAATCTAGCATCTAAGAATATAACTGTAATGGAAAAATTACTCCTCATCAAATTTATTTCATAAGTCTTCTACCCATAATTCTCCATTTTAGAATAAAATGCATAATATTTAGTTTTATATACCAAAATAATATGATTGGTCAAAAACACTGAAAACGAGTTATAAATAACCAATGAAATTACATCAGGTTAAAACTTTTGATTACAAAAGTTAATAACAAAAATTACCCATGATTCACTTGTCGAAATGGTAAAACTTTATTCCTTATAAAGTACCTTTTCATAATAGCAAGTTTTACAAGATTACAATGTTACTCGTTTTCAAAATTTTGAAATTCACCAATAAACACTTTAAAAAACAAAACAAAGCCAGTTGCCATGGTCATCATATTTGTAATAATTTGAATAGATCGGTCCTCATGCTAAATTTGTCTATTAATAAATACATTGATATATAAAGCTATTTCTTAAAATAGCATAACAGTAATTAAATGGTTTTATACAGTGCTAGGAAATACATGCATAGATATTTTATCAATGCATACATCAAAACATTTTCCCAGAGATTAATAACTTTACTAAAATTTTACCCCCTCCTCCTTAAAAAATCACCAATTTGATGTAGATTCCCCCTATATTCCATGTTGTAGGAAAAATAAAAAATATAAAAAAATTCAACAACAAATTAAAAAGAAAATTTAAAAAGAAAATGAAGAAAAAAATTAAACTAAAAATAAACAAGAAACGATAAAAAAATTTATCAGATAAATTCAGAAATGAATTGTCACAGAATGTATAAGTAAATAAATACAGTGTAAAATCTAGATCATATTATTTTTCTATAAATTCCTTTTTTTTAATACAACAAGTTTCTATTTTGAGGAATTTAATGTGCATTGTCAAAAGAAAAAGTACACAAAATGTCTGATTTATCATTACTGGAAATGGTTATATTTTGATATTCAAGAAATTACATATTTATATGGTTATTTGGACCCTAAAAGTAAACCCAACAGAAAAAATATTTTACATCAATTTCTTTTTAGCATGTGAAGTGTAAAATATAAATAGTCAAAAAATTTGCCAGTATACCACATTCAAAATGGTTGTATTAAAGTACAAATAAATGCATTGCATTTAAATATGAGACCAGTCAAGTCCCATACAGTTGAAAATATCACTTTAACTGAATAGATATGAATTGGCCATCAGCCAAATTCAAATTGTCAACTGATGTCAAAAAATATTCCAATACATTCATCTAAATTTTTTTCTGCAAAACGAGAAAAAAAAAGAAGAAAAGAATCAGAGGAAAAGAAACGTATTCAGCTAGTAAAGTAACTATAAAAGGTTGATAAGAAATAAGTGAGACAATAGAAACATAACAAAATAATAGAACCAGGTCCCAAACAAACATGCTGATGTTTTCATGTCCCGTGCGAAGATACACCTGTAAAAATAAATAAAACAGGTTAAAAAACAGAACAAAACATGTGCCATCATTTTGCTTGACACAACATTTTAGTATTGGAAGTCAGAGGAATGTGTTTTAATAGTTTTATATGAGAGATAAACAAATATTGTGTGTACATTTAAATAATGAAAACTAAAGGTCAAAATATTTAACATTGTATTATAACTTACATAAACTATAGTCAAAACAGCATAAACTGAACAATTTGTGTTTGAAATGGACAAGTTTACAAATTATCATTTCAAACTTGGTTTTAAATTTGCAGTTCAATTTACGTAAGTTTCCAATTTTTTCAACGCTCGATTCAAGATGAAATTAGAAAAATAAAGTAAAGAACTTCGCAATAAATAAACGAACACTATTGTTATCTACATCAAAATGTGAAAAATATTTGGTCAATTTAATTTGTGAAGATAATAAATAGAAAAAGAAAAGGTGTTGGATTTTGTACAGTATATACGATAAAGTAAAATATATAAGCATGACCTTGAACTTTTAAGCCATGCAATTTTTCATGAAATGGTTTGGATGTTTTATACACACACATAGGTATCCAGTCTAAAGTTTGCACAGATCTAATCATATACCCAAAAACTAATTAAAAAACATATACAAGAAACTCATTCTCAAATGCATCGACTATGATAAAAGACCATATGTTTCATATCCACATAGTAATTTATTCATATGGATTATACAATATCTAAATACGAAATAGAATTCCATGAATACTGGCTAAAAAATCTAAGAACAAATATGATTATCACAGTCTACTTTCACTTTCTAACTTTCTTGTTTATTTATCATGACAGTAACATAGTTGATTGCCAGGGTGGGCGTGGCACACTCTACCTGTTGAGGGGGGTGATGAGTTTAATCTTGGCATTTCACAGCATTCACACTTGTTTAAGGCAGGATGATTAAGGAAGGTACACGCTGAACAATTCCACTGTTCCCCATCTCCATCAGAATCCCCAGACCCTGATGTAGGTGGTTGAACAGGGGGGGCTGGTGGAATGGCATGAATCCTTGGTGGCAATGGCGGTGGTGCTGTAAATGAAAAAAAAGTTCTTGATATCAGGTCTGGTCTATTTTTTTTTCCATCTTATCAGTGTTCAATTATGTTTTATTTATAGATTTCTATGAAAGTTCGTTTTGTTGACAGTTTTGTAATTTTAAAATTATTTAATTGTTTTCTTAAATTAAAATTATATATAAAATTTGTGTATTGCCATAGAACCTAGTGTATAAGCATAATGTAATCAAATGTATGTTTCTTTTTTTCAGACAATTATTGAATCTTAACCTTGTAAAATTCAGATAATACCTCCTCATCAAAGAACATTTTGATTTCTTTTTTACAAAACAAAAACAAATCAATACTTACGCCAGTGTTAAAAAATATGTACACAGTATGTATAGATGATGATCGATATATTGTAAATGACTTACAACAATAGTTTGCATCCACATTTGTCAAATTTAATTGACAGAGTTGCCTATCTTACTTATTCCCTTAAGTCGAATTTCGGATAACTCGGTATTTTGCAACGGTCCCGCAAACTTCAAGATAACAAAATTCAACTGTAATTGAAGTATTGTTGTATATGATGCTAACACCAATAATCATAATCCATATCAGTTTTATACATATAAATAATAAATTGTTACAAAAGATAAAGCTATATTTTTTCCAAATATTAGAATAAGAGCAGCTATAAAGGTCGAGAAACACATTCCCGCTAGTATCACAGCAAGTCTGATTGGAGGAGCACTGATACTAATAATAGTGTATGTCGAGATCTTCAAAACTGATACCGTTGGTTTATATCTTTAATGTTATAATGTGTTTGACGTCACACTGACTCATAATATTCAGTTACAGAATCAGTTTGTAGATACTTAATTAAATCAAAAGTCCAAAGTACAGATAATAGTTTATACTTATACTTAATTTTCTTTTATATAAACTGATATAACTGAAATATTGTTGAAAGTGGCATTAAACACCGTAAACCAAAAACGCATCTTAATAATACGGATGTTAAAATAACCTACATCAAAATGTTGTGAAAAAACCCTCTGTGGCACACCTTAGAGTAATACTTACAATCACTAGTAGGTGGCTCTGATGGAGAGGGAGCAAAAATACTTCCCCGTTGTCCTGGATTCATATTCTGGAAAAAATTTTGCTGCTCAAATGCAGCGGGATCATATACTCCCAAGGGAACTATAAAAAATTCAAACAAAAAAATCAACAATTATATTATAATTAGTCTAGTTCAGCTCAATGTTTTAGATTCTCTTCACATAATAATAATAAATAAAAATTGATTCTTGGAGTATAGTTTAATGTGAAGGGTGTGGAATGAGTTGATAGAAAACAGTGACATGAATAGTTCAGCCTAGATTTACTTTAGGGGTCGCAATCCATAAACGCTAACCCCAACCTCATCCCAAGACCATTCTTTTTTTTAAAGGTTATGTTGGGACCCCTAATTTAAATGAAGGCCAACAGTTCATACAATGACTGAATCATGAGCAATCCTAAATTTCTAGTTTGAATGTGACAATAAACTGATAAACACTCATATATCAACCAAACCAAGCCAGGACCTAGATTTCCAACGTCACATGTTGTAGCCCAATTAAGATGAGAGGTTTTTTTTTTTTTATATTGGTAGAATTTATGACCATCACTAGTACTGTTTCAACTTTCTTTTCACAATCCTCATTATTTCTTGATTAAATACAAAAATAGTTCATAAAATTTGCATACATTTCTAAAACATGGAGATATAGATATCAAGAAGTGTTTATTGTTATATATGACGACTGCTTCAAGGTGCGGATGAAGACATACGGCATGCGCTCTCTCTAAACAAATTAACTGCTGATCTTTTTGTTGTTATATTAGATAATACTTTTTTTCTTTATAACCATTTACATCATGTAATAACTATTCTAAGGCACTTATATGGGGTTTTACTGCCACCAGGAGCTGTAGGGGTCCTGATGGAGATCTTACATGCCTTGTCTACAAAATGTGTGTCTCTTCTACAGGGATGATTCTGGTAAGTAAATAAAATAACTGAAAATAGGTGAAACCAACAACACCCCCTTCAAAAGGGTCATTTATGACCTATTCTGACTGTAAAATGCAACTTTCAGAAAAAGATTTTCAGAGCAAAATAGCTGAAATCAGTCAACATCAGAATTTTTTTTTATCCATGCTTCTAACATAAAATCCTGCCTCTGTGTCTGGCTTCAGTATACAGTCAAACCTGTCTTATGTGACCTTCCAAGGGAACGTTGAAATATGGACACATAAGACAGATGGTCTTCAAATACAGGATTAATTAATATGAAATGAACTGTGATGGGAAATTAAAATTAGGGTCACATAATATAAGTTATTGCTTAATAGAGGTGGTCACTAAAGCAGGTTTGACTGTAACTTAATAGAGGTGGTCACTAAAGTAGGTTTGACTGTAACTTAATAGAGGTGGTCACTAAAGTAGGTTTGACTGTAACTTAATAGAGGTGGTCACTAAAGTAGGTTTGACTAACTTTATAGAGGTGGTCACTAAAGTAGGTTTGACTGTAACTTAATAGAGGTGGTCACTAAAGCAGGTTTGACTGTAACTTAATAGAGGTGGTCACTAAAGCAGGTTT
>MJUT01006017.1:239363-254677 GCA_002080005.1 Gigantidas platifrons
GGGGGGTGGAGATTCAATGTATATTGAACGGTATAATAAATGTGTATAAACAGTTTTCAACGCATATGATTGCATTTTTATCCACTACAAGGTGCTGGCATTTATTTATCCGTACAGCCAACAAACTTGTTGTGGCTAACAAGTGCGCCGCCATTACGATTTTATAATAAAAGAGACGGTTACGGAAAAAACACGTAGTTTTCCGGAAATTTTTCCGAAATCGTCAAAAAAAAGTTTATGGTCAGGAATTTGGCAGAAAAAAAATAGGGTGGGTCGGGTAACTGCAAACACACATTTTTTTTTTTTGGCCTAATGGGACTTTTTGTTTGGGACTCATCAAATTTGTTTATCCTACAAGGACCTCTGCAATGCTACACTAAAATCAATAGCTATAGCTATAATTAATAAATTTCCTTTCATCAATAATTTTACTTACAGAAGGAAAGTTGGCATTTCTATTCCGTCGGTTTTCTAGCATATTTTTCTCCATTTGATTGACTTGGTTTCGTAACTTTGCTAATTTTCTTAATTCTGATTCCAAATCAGATTTTAATTTAGACATTCTATCATTCTGAAAACTAATAAGTGCTGAAAAGAAACATAAATATACATTTATATTACCTATAAAAAATCGCACACAAACTTTAACACAAGCAAAAATAGGACTAAAAATGAATGCTTCAAATGTTTGTGGTTCTGCTGCTCTTTGTATATGTACTACACCCCTTTTATTATCCTTATTTTCAAAGTTGGTGTATTTAAAGTAATATGAAAGGTAAACATCGTGGAATTTTTGGATTAAATATTTTCACTTAATATGTCACTTAATTTTAACTAAAATCAACTGCACAACATTAAAAATCCGCTCAAAAGCAGATTTTAAGAGCAAATTGCAAAATATTTGACAGCAGATAATTCTGTTTTCCCGTACAGTAATGCAAAGGATATGCACATAATCCAAGATTTAAACTCTTTCGGGGAGATTATCGCTCATGCGCAATGTTCAGTTGATGAAAATATATATATATATATTCCGTGTGTACCACATAAGAATAATTGCAAACAAAAAATTGGTTCACACAACATGAAACAGACAGATTCCTCAAAAATCATTGTCAGGAATATGTGCGTGCTTACCTCAGCATCCATGATTGTTTATCGTTTCTTCACGAGGTCATGATCGGCAATCATCGGAACAATACAACCGAAAGTTAATCAGTCTCCACAACAATGGCGAGGACAATAAACATGCACATGGATTTGCAGATTTCTAGTTGTTGGGAACATATTTCGACTTGAAATCCATGAATAGCTTAGTAAAGGTACTGTCACTTGGTTATAATTCATAACAGTATAATATAAAGCTGTATTAATTACAAAGTAGTTTTAATATGGTTCTCCCCTGAAGAACAATAATTATAAACCAGCTTTGATCTGGTTCTCCCCTGAAGAACAATAATTATAAACCAGTTCTGATCTGGTTCTCTCTTGAAGAACAATAATTATAAACCAGTTCTGATCTGGTTCTTCTCTCAGGTTTATAAGATGAAGAAAGGTACCGTAGATTAATTTCTGCTTGTAAAATCTTACCTGATGTAGATATAGACCCAACAATAGAGGTGTTTTTTAAAAGAAGCTATTCTTGGGGAATTATGGATAAATGGAACAAACCTAAATGTCTCTTTGTATTCGGTACATCTGTAGAATGGTGGATCATCCTGATGACGGGTGCCACTAGTGGAGCAGAAACTGCTTACCCTTCCGAAGCACCTGAGTTCACCCCCGGTTTTTAGTGGGGTTCGTGTTACTTGACCTTTAGTTTTATGTGTATGTTTTGCAGATCGTTGTTTGTCCTTTTGTACTTTTTCTTTTAGCTATTGTGTTGTCTGTTCTTCGATATACGGATTCTGATTACCCCTTTGGTATCTTCAAACTCTTCTGACGTAACTTACATTACAATTATTGTACATTGTATTAACATTAATCTAAAAGATTAAGGGTCGTTGTGGTCGTCGCATGGTAGTTGGATTTACAACTACATGTACCTTTGCAATCAGTGCCTATCACCACCACTAAAATTGTGAGTTTGAATCACATTCATGGCAAGGTGTATTCTGCATTACATTATGTGATAAAGTTTGTCAGTGACTTGCTGTCCCAAGCTGTTTTCTCTTTTTTCCTCAACTGACAATATCACCAAGTGAGATCAAAAGCAATGATAATACAACATATCATTTCCATCATCATAAATCATTATCATAGAAGTCAAATAACCTGTCTGATTTCTTGGTTATAACACTCACATAAGCTAGTCAAAAGAATATCTTGGCAACAAAAGTGAGTATTACAAGCAAATCCTCATACTTAACTAAAATCTATTGACAGCAAAAACAGAAGTAAAAAAAATTGTCTACCTTGAGTATATTCAGTCTCTTCTTGTATATTTCCAGACTGTCTACGTGGTGCTACATCGGGTGCTTGATGATGAGATGAATCGGAACTAAGACTACTATGACTAGAACTTGGTGAAGGCACCACTTTCGGTGTGAAATTTATCGTCGACACATGACGTCTTTCTCCATTGAGATTTCCTATCACACTATGTTCACTCTCCGAACCATTACTCCCAGAAGGATTATGTGGATGTCCTGACACATGACCTTCATTAGGATAGTGTGTGTAGAAATGTCCGTTATCACCCTGACTAGCTCCTCCAGACTTAAATGGAGGTGGATTAATTGCCCCTGCTATGTTAATGTCACTAGCACTATGACTTGTAGCAATTTCATGGTGTTTATACTGAGGTTGTGTACTCACATTAACAACCAAAGGCGTGAAAAAATTATCATTACTTGGTACTACACCATCGTCTGTTAAACATGGCAAATATGGTTCACTTTGTGACGATTGTAACCCCTGGTTATAATTACCAGGTGAATACACAGGAGTCCTATCACCAGGGGACATTCTTATAATGTTTGTTAGATGTGACGACTGCGGATCGAGTCCTGGTGGTTGAACAGAAAAAGACCGGTGGGCTGGTGGAGGCCCATGATTTGAATGGGTAGTTATTGGAGAACGTTGTAAACTATAGTTAATAAAGCCACTCTGATGATGGTTCATATAACTAGAATGTCCCATAGGGGGAGTTCCTTGTGATAGTCTATTATCCATTGGATACATTATACTATAAATAATTGGATTATGTGAACTTCCTAAAGGAATATCTTGGGGACTGCGTGGAGTTTGTATATGTTGAACTGGAATTTGTCGAAGCCCTGATGATATAATATTTGACTTAGTCTGGGGATTTGTGGATGAAATACGACACTCAATGTTTGGTATATCACTTCCAGGATTTTTTACATATTGATTAAAGTCTGATGTGTTGCTTGGTTCCATTTGCCAATAGTCAGTAGGTTTTTTATACGATGAAGAACTTGACGTACTAGTAGTGCTTTTTCCACTAGATGCAGAATCACTCCTTGGGCGTTGGTCAATTACTATGTGCATATCCTGAATTCTGGGTAAATTTGGATCATTTCCAAATAATGCATTTGGTGTTTCTTTATCAAGGGCTTCTATACACTTCTGTCTGTCATTTCTGTTCTGAAATACCAACCAAATCTGTTAAAATAATGTTGTAAGAACACAATACACTGTAATTCGGTTGTTTCGAATCATTTCCATTCCGTCAAAATTTTGTTATTTTCGTCTGCCAGATCACATAATTTCGATGGAACTGCTGGTCCTGAGCTTCCGGTGTCAATGTACACAACAAAAACTCCAATCGATATGTGCCGTTTTAACGTTTGATTCTCAAGTTAAAAATATCTTAACATTTTCTGTAAAAGACAGATATCAATTAAATTATTTTAATTGTATCAAAGATTTCAACGCAGAGACAAATAATTCTTTAAAATTAAATTTGTTTTCTTTCTTTACTTGCAGCTGTCAGCATGAAAGGAAAACGATCTGCCTTTATGTATATATTTCTTATACAAGACAGATAGTGGGGTACCGAACACCAGTATTTATTCAGCGGTTTCCTTGGCGTCTCCATATTACAATTACGTATAATCTACCGCATCTACGACTATGATATGCTGACATTGTCACAGTAATAGCGTAAACACCGGAAGTCGCCTGCCTATTTGTTCAGACGTCAAGACACGAAAAAGACGGAACGTGGTCGGAATTGACATGATTCGAAACGACCGAATTGTAAAATGATACAAACCATATACCTCTGACACACATGTATTTATTACCTACCAGTGCTGTAGTCTGATTTGGTTTGGTTTTATGGTGTTTAATGCCACTTTCAACAATACTTCATTTATATAGTGGCGGTCACTCGCTCGGTCAGTTATTATTGGTGGAAGAAACCTTAGGACTCAGATAACACCACCAACCTGTTGTAAAACACTGAAAAACATAAAGTTGTACACCTCACTCTGATCGGGATTCAAACTCACAACATCAGTGGTATTAGGCACTGATAGCATAGGTAGTTGTAAATCCGACTATCATACGATCAATGCCATGATGGCCCACTGTAGTCTGTGTTATACATATGATCATCATCATATATTATTATTAACAACAACTACTAATCACTCTTGATGAAGTTTAACCAAACTTTAAATCACTCCTTCTCATAACCTGTCAATAGCCACCTCTTATTTTATTTTTGTAGAATTAGATTGGCTTTACAATCTGTTTTATGGGCATACATGTACATTGTGTCTTATTTTTATCAAGCAGAGGTCCTTGTAGGATAAACTTTTGGCGAGTCCCAGCGAAAAGTCATGATTAATGTTGAGTCACACGTGTACTAGAACAATCTATCTGTCAATTTTTGTAAAAATTTGTGAGTCCTAAACAGACGTGATGAGTGCAAGACTCGCCCATGAATTTATAACTGAAATACCTGTCTAATGCATGAAGTTCTAAATACCTGTCTAATGAATGAAGTTCTAAATACCTGTCTAATGCATGAAGTTATAAATACCTGTCTAATGCATGAAGTTCTAAATACCTGTCTATTAACATACATAGTTACAACTGAAATACCTGTTTAACACATGAAGTCAAAAATACCTGTCTATTAACATACAAAGTTATAAATTAACTGAAATACCTGTCTAAAATGTGATGTTATAAATACCTGTCTATTAATTAACATACAAAGTTATAACTGAAATACCTGTTTAACACATGAATTTATAAATACCTGTCTAATGCATGAAGTTATAAATACATGTCTATTAACATACAAATGTATAACTGAGATACCTGTCTACCACATGAAGTCATAAATACCTGTCTATTAACATACAAAGTTATAACTGAAATACCTGTCTAACACATGAAGTTATAAATATCTGTCTCACGCATAAAGTTATAAATATCTGTCTAACACATGAAGTTATTAATATCTGTCTATAAACATAAAAAGTAATAACTGAAATACCTCTACCACATGAAGTTATAAAAGACTGTCTACATTGCATTAACATACAAAGCTATAACTGAAAAACCTGTCTAAGGTATGAAGTCATAAATACTTGTCTAACACATGAAGTTATCAATACCTGTCTAACACATGGAGTTATAACTGAAATACCTCTCTAACATATAAAGCTAAAAATACCTGTCTAACACATGAAGCTAAAAATACCTGTCTAATGCATGAAATTATAAATACCTGTCTAACATGAAGTTATCAATACCTGTCTAACACATGGAGTTATAACTGAAATACCTGTCTAACACATAACACTAAAACTACCTGTCTAACACATAAAGCTAAAAATACCCGTCTAACGCATGAAGTTATAAATACCTGTCTAACATGAAGTTATACAAATGTATATACCTGTCTTAACACATAAAGCTAAAAATACATGTCTAACACATGAAGTTATAAATACCTGTCTAACACATGAAGTTATAAATACCTGTCTAACACATAAAGTTATAACATGTTCAGGAACCTCAGGATATTTTTGCCTTAGATCTTGCAAAAGTTGAACATTCAAACCACTTTCTACTGTTGTCATCATTTATCATTCTAACAAACTTGTGAAATGCTGAAAAAAAAAAAAAAATGCACTAGTTAATTTGGTCAAGTCTATTTTGGAGCTACAGTTACAGGGGGTTTCAACGCAACTTTCAACAATATTTCAGTTATAAAGTGGCAGACAGTATAATAATGTTGTATCAAGTACACCATGCATGATCGGGATTTGAACTAACAACATTAGTGGTGATAGGCACTGATTGCATAGGTACATATAGTTGTAAATCCAACAACCATATGATCACAACCACTATGCCCCCTTAGCTACAGGTATAAAGTAGGGAAATTGATGACAACAAATTCACATATATGTTCTGCCATTATTATTTTTTGGTTTGTTCTTTTAGGGTTGCGTACATCTAGACCGAATTAAATGAAATAATGCAATTTTATCCTCATTAATATAAAAATTCTAAATGGTTCTACACGTATATCAGTGATCAAATCATAGTTTAGGAAAAAGGGAATGCTGTATTTAAGTTGTATTTTAGCATTAAACATTTGTTTTCATTCACAAAATTAATTGTCAAAATGAAGAGATTAATATTTAACAAGATATATTGTCGTGATTGTTGGATTTACTACTAGTGCCGAAGCAAATCTAGGCAGTGAAACTGCTGGTCACCTACATAATTTTGAGAACTCGTAATAGAGTATTGTATTCAACCATCATACAGGGCTCCCCAAACCAGACAAAGTGGGTGATTTTTTCACCTTGGTTTTATTGAAATCACCCTATTCCCAACAAAAGGCAAAGTCATCCTCATCAGTCTTTGTAAGTCAGTATTTCTTCAGCAATAATTATGCTTTTTCTTCAATATTCAAGTAAAAAGAGCTCCTATGTTCCTGAAATTTGACACATACAGGGTTTGATATTCAAATATTTTATTCCAAATTCATTGATTGCATCCTTTCTATCGCTGTGCAGCATGTTTGTTTTGTGAAAGGCAGGGGGACATGCAGTAGTGGGGAAAGAAATGTTAAAATTCTAATTATTTTATTGGAAATAGCACATACAAATGTATATATATATTATATGATAGGTGTGATTCAAGTACATGTAACATATAGAAATACTACACAATTGACAGAATGAAGTGTCAGTGACATCTGATGTATACAGAATGTGATGTGGTTTCATAATATAAACAATTACAATAATAATAGAGTACATACATTCAGTCTATAATCAATAAATAAATAAATAAATCATGCAATAAATAAAAATATAAATAAATGTTTTCACTTAAGGTTGTTACACTAATACGTGAGAAGTGTGATTTGCCTTAACATCAAGGGCTTCTTTTATAAATTTAAAATTTTGCTAGCTTTTTGGAAGTCTCCACGATTTTCCTTCAAGTCAACCCAGAAAGAAATCAAGCCGCCCTATTTTTACTTAGTGTCATCAGCTCTGCCAAAGCAACCAATCAAGTCTCAAATAAACCTGCAATATACTCAAGACTAAAAAAATAAAATGAGACTAGAATCACGGGAAATCAATATGTTGTCTGCAAACTAGTTCCAAGTCTTTCTTTCCTTCCACTATAAGTTGTGGAATTCCTTACCTGATAGTGTAAAATCTTTACCCACGTTTTCCAAATTAAAAAAAAAACATTCAGCCTGTCCAAATTCCGGTGGCTTCATTTGACAATATTGGCAATAGGAAAACTAACATAATACATACTAAGCTAAGACATAGATGTAGTGGCCTTAATGCCGATTTATATAGAGTAAATTTGAAGAATGACCCACTTTGTGTATGTGGTCATTTATTTGAGGATGCTATTCAATAATGTAAATAAGACATGTCATAAGCCCTTCTACTAACAGCTGGAGGTAAAGATAAACTGGACATCATTTATATGCAGAAATCGTAGCAGACATCACAACACAGAACTCAGAATGTAAAGATGTTAGATAAGACAAAATGTTGTACATCACTCTACGTTTAAAAAAAACTATTAGACAAAGTAAATTTCCTACCATTTCCAAAATATATATGGAATTAGTTGATAAGAAAAAAAAACCCAGAGGCTCTCAAGAGCCTGTATCATTCACCTGGTTATAAAAAGAACTAATTGGTCCTATGTAAAAACTATGTCCTGCAGTGGTAGTCATCTTGGAATTCTGATCAACATAAAAAACACAAAGTTTGTAAAGGACCTTCCAATGATTGATGCACAGATTTTTTTTTTAGCTTTTTTTTTTTCTCAACTGCAAAATACATCAATACAGAATATAGTACAATAATATAATAACATATAAAACATCATACAATCTATATAATAAAGTACAATTAAATCTTCTTATAATCTTTTCCAATATATATATAATGTATATTGCAGTAGGTTTTTTTTTAGAATAGAAAAATGAGAAAAGAGGTATTTTGCAGAGTTTAAAATTGTTTACAATTGATATATGTGATAAATATTTTTTTTTGTAATTAAGAAAAAAAAGTAGATAAGAATTTTAGTGTATTTAAAAAAAATAAATAAATAAATAAAGACATTGAGAAGATGAGGTTGTACTTTATATTGGCATTTATACATGTATGTAAAACTTTTATGGTCTGGCCTGGTGCATTCAATCAATTGGACTATAACACTGTACCCGATATACAAAAGTATTATTTGGATGGATCAAATATTCATATTGTTTTAATTACCCGGTAATGAGTATACTATATCAGTTAATATTTAATGGTGTCTCTATGGAAAGGGAATTTACAGAAGAATAAAAAAATATGTTAACAATCCTCAAACAGTTTTTCAAAAGTACTCCAGTGTAATTGAAATTCTGCAATTCTTTGATTTCTGACAGCAATCATTTTTTCAGTTTTATATAAATCTATCAAACAGGCTTTAAGCGAATGAAAGGATAATTTTTTCTTCAGACATCTGTTGGTATATATGTATATATAGTATTTTATTTTTAGTAAAATGGCATTGTATACATCATCTTTATATACTTTATCAACATTGCCAAAAATTAGAGTCTTCTTTAAAAATGTTTGGTTTATGTCTTTGTCACAGAACCAAGAATTTACTTGCCCTAGAAGATTTTGTACATTTTCACAACCCAAAAAAATGTGTTCAATGGTTTCATTTTCCTTCTGGCAAAAATTACAATTTGCATCATCAATAATTTAAATTTTTTTCAGGAAATAATTAGTAGCCAGAATATTGTGGTTTATTCTAAATTGAAACCAATGTAATTTTGTACATGCTGTAACTTTAAATGGGAGTATATGAATTTTTTTCCACTCATTTGAATTAATATCGAAAACTGTATTCCATTTTCTTTGAGCTGTAGGAACACTACTGTTTTTATTTAGAATTGTGTACATATCTCTTGAACCATTAGAACTTCGAAAAATATTTTGTAGAGATGATGGGACAAAAGGAGTCTGTAAATTAGATGATTTGTCTCCATATGGATACAATTTTAGCATTTATCGTAAAGAACTAATAACCCCATTATATTGCAAAAAAATTACACAAAATCCAAATTTGTTTGAAAACTGATCTAAAGTTAGAAAAGAACCATCATCATTGACAAAATCGTTAACAAACTTGACACCCATGTTGAACCACTCTGGATAAAAGATAGTTCTTTTGTCAATTTTTACCTGTTTATTCAACCAAACTGTATTGGCAAGAAAGTTTGTCCAATTTTTGTTTTCGTCTTTTTCAATAACAGATTTCCAAGNATATAATACATCCTTCCAAAATTGATTTTTTACACTTTCTATTACTTGTTCTATATATCCACTACCGCCACATGATAGTTTATTTATATCAATTGATGACATAAAAATATTCTGCCATTTACAATTTTTGAAAAAAAGTCTCCTGATCCATGTGGACTTCAAAGCCAAAATAAAAGAATGTATATTAATCATCTTAAGTCCCCCCTCTTGATACTCCTTTTGCATGATATCCTTTTTCACTCTATTAACAGATGATTTCCAAATAAATGTATATAACATATCTTCAATATCTTTAATAATTTCTATACTAGGGTTTGGAAGTGCAATAAAAAGATGGTTAAGTACTGGCAGAATTAGTGATTTAACCACAGTAATCTTACCTATAGGAGTTAAATTTCTTTTGTTCCACTGTTTAATGAGTCCTTTCATTTTTTTTTTATATTTTTCATAATTGATCTTTGTAATTTTAGAAATATCAATATCGAAATTTATTCCCAGAACAGTAAATGTAGTTTTTCCCCAGGAGAGATTCCAGTCTTCACATAGTCTATCACTGCTGTATTTTTTGCTACATATCCAAATAACTTGTGTTTTTGACAAATTTATTTTAAGACCCGATATCTTTTTGAACCATTCCAATTCCAAAAGTGTTTCATTCAATGATTCTTCTGATCCATCCAAAATTACTGACGTATCATCAGCGAATTGAGAAATTTCATGTTCTGAGTGCAAGACTTTAATTCCTTTTATTTTCGGGTTTTCTCTTATTTTTTTAGCCATTATTTCAGCACATAATATGAATAAATAAGTGGACAACGGATCCCCTTGTCTACAGCCTCTCTCTATACGAAAAAACTCAGATAAATTCCCTCCCTGATTGACTGCAGATTTAATGTTGCTATAAAAAGTTTTAACCCATTTTTGGATAGATTCCCCAAAATTGAAAAATTTTAAAACGTTATTAAGAAAGTTCCATGATATTGAGTCAAAAGCTTTCTCAAAATCTATTAACAAAAATAAACCAGGTATATCATTCTCCTCTGCATATTCCATTATATCAAACAAAAGCCTAATATTTTCCCCTATGTACCTACCTGCAATAAAACCAGTCTGATCATTATTAATTAATGTGGGGAGAACTTTTTTAATTCTATTTGCTATCACCCCAGACCCTATCTTATATACTGTATTCAACAATGAGATTGGCCGCCAATTTTTTTTAGAAAATGTCTAGATTTGTCTCCCTTTGGTAAACATGTGATTATACCTTGTTTTTGTGTAACAGATAAACTTCCTAAACTATACCCATAATTTAAAGAACCAATTACAAAAACTTTCAGATCTTTCCTGAAAAACTTTAAAAAACTCTGATGTAAACCCATCTGATCCAGGACTTATGTTATTTTTCATCTTTTTCAAATTTTCCCCAGCTTCAAAGCTCCCAATTTCCCCTTCTAAATGATCAATTTCTTCTTCTGTGAGTTTTCTTATAATTGCCCCCTTCAAACCCTCCACTATATCATTAAGACTACAACCTTTATCTTCATCTTTATTGTGTACAAATTTTTATAAAAATATTGTACTTCTTTTAATATCTCCTTCTGATCTGTAACAATTTCCCCATTATCTTTTTCAACTTTTGGAATTATCCTACTGGTATAATTTTTAGACTCTAGCCCACAAAAATATTTTGTTGGCTTTTATCCTTCATCTACCCATTGAGCTCTTGATCTTACCAACTTACCTTTCATTTTTTCATTTCTACGAGATTCCAATTCATGCTTTTTTGTTTCTAAATTTTCAATTGAGTTTTCAGTAACATTTTTTTTAAGGGTAGCAATTTCTTCTTGAAGATCTCTAAATCTCTGTTCCTTCATTTTTTTTCATATAGCTTGCAAATGAAATTGTTTTTCCTCGTATTTCTAATAGTAACATTTCCAAAAACAGTTGAACATTAATAGTAAGTTGCAGTTCATCATCATCAATTTCTTGAATTTTATCCCTATTATAGATTAATGCTGCATACTGTTTTTTCAGATCAATGATTTTTCGCCTTACAATTTTGCTGTAATCCTTTTCGTATAATAGTGAGTTGTTAAACTTCCACAAGCCCCTACCTTTATTGAAGGGTTTAAGCACAAGGCTTAAAATAATCATTGAGTGATCTGATCTGTAACTTGGATCAATGGTACAATTTTCTAAATTAGTGAGCATACTTTCTGTAAAAATGAACAAATCCAATCTAGCCTGTCTAAATGGATTTTTTTTCCTCCAAGTATAACGATAACTATCTGGATAAAGTTGCCTATATGGGTCTATTAGACTTCTTTCTTCAATTAATTCTAAAACCTTCTCTCTCGACTTTGGGTTATTTACATGCAAATAGTTACAGTAATCTAACTCTGGACATAATACAAGATTGAAATCACCACAAATTATATAATTTTCATTTCCAAATTCATCAACTATTGACATGATATTCTCATAAAATTGAGGATTATCATCATTCGGTCCATAAATAGAAACAAGTGTAAAGTTAATTTTGTCAACATTAATATCTAACACAAGATAATTCCCATTTATGTCTCTTTTCTCTTTAAGAATATTAAATTCAAAATTATTGTTAAAAAGAATAGCAGTACCCCTGGCATTTGATGTAAATGAGCTAAAATAACATTCATAACCCCAAATTGATCTATACTCTTTTCATTTTCACAAGTAAAATGAGTATCTTGTAGACAGTAGATGTTGCACTGCTTTTTTTTTTAGATAATTAAAGACATCTGTTCTTTTTACAATGTTACCGAGTCCCTGACAGTTTACTGAAAGAATTTTTACACTAGCCTTTAAGTAATCTTATAACATAACACACTGATTGATTATTATAAATAAACAGACAATATACATAAATTCTGCACCAGACCAACCAATATAATAATAAGTACACAAAAATGAAATAAAGAGTAGTACAAAAAGAAAGAAGACAACAACAAAAATGTAAATGAACAGTAGTACAAAGAGAAATAAGACAAAAGAAAGAGACAATAAAAACAATGACTGTAATCAAACATGGCTACAAAAAGCTAAACAACATAGTATGTTGCAATTTTTACAGTTATAAATTATATCCTTTTAATTTCATATAGTATCAGCAAAATCAAAATCATACACATCAATATTCTGTTTCATTCAATTAAAATATAACTAGGTAACAAAACAAAAATTAAATAAGTTATCACTATTATAGTATCATAGTATCATACATATCATTTCTATTATATTTATCAATTAAGATACAAGACCAACACTGAGTTCATACCCACTCTACTCACTGTTGTCCCAAACAATAGATATGGCCATACCCTGATCTGAGCATGCAGAAAAACTACTACTTCAATTCAAGACATCAAAGATTCAAGGTGGCAAACAACTAGAGAAGGCCACATTCAATTATATGAACTATAACATGTAGGAGTTTCACCTATGTACAATCTATTATTAGTGTTTAGTTGTTGGAAAAACCGCAAAAAATCACCTATGAAAAAAGAGGTGTGCAATTATTTCATTGGTAGCATTTAAAAATGCATCCAGAATATAAACTACATCAAATCTAGATCACAAAAACTAGTTACTGCCCTTGTTCCAGACAACACACCAATAACTAAGTTCAACAAGCATGGAAATACCCCCACCCCCCTTTCCAATGCACATCTTGAATCTATCCACAAATACATGGGTAACACTTGGTACATTAGAAAAGTGATGAACAAAACTAAAGGATCGTAAACAATTACACATAATAATGTTTCAGTGAACAAAACGACAAGTTTAATACACATAATTATACGGGAAGTTCATGATAAAATTTTTCCAATACTTATGAATACAGGAGGTGCACACCATTATTTATTCTGCTCCATAGACATGGGTCAAATCTAAGACATGTTATACCAAAAATTCGGGGTTACACAAACTACCTAGGTACATGCATCTATGTATTTGGGCAAACAGGTGGAGTCATGTCCTATGTCCACTGTTGGTAACGCAGGTAATAGTATATATTATCTTCAATATGCAAATGTAAAAAGTTAAAATTTTGTGCTTAGACAGTTGCAAGTAGTCCCAATATGTAGTTTTGAAAAAAAACCAAAGAATCCATACAGAATCAAATACAGGGTATTACGTGTAGGTATATGGTAATAAAAATCATAAATGAAATCAATGTAATGTATATCACTAATCATGACAGTATATTTTCTGGTATGTAGCTATCGTCTTATGTACATTCTATATAATCTTTTTGATTGTGTATTCAATATGCATATCATAACAGGTAAAGACAAATTAAATATAGAGTTAAATAAATATGGACAGTTAATGTATGGTAAAAAAGTAAGCATTTACCTTCTCTGTCTGATTTTTATGTCAATGTCATCATACAAACCAAATTTGAATTGTTTATCATCAGGAGTTCTTCCATATATGCCACAATTGTAGAACCACACAGAGTCAAATCTATTGGAATCATGCATCCTTTTCATTAGTTCATGATTTTTTTTTGTAATGTCATCAACAAAACGAACATTGTTTTTCAAGTTTTTTTTTGCACGCATGACATTCCTTTTGGCATCACTGTTAAATAGTCTGACAATGATTGGTTTTTCTCCTGGTCGATCTGAAGGTAAACGGTGTATGGCTACAACATCCCTTAGTTCTAAATCCACATTAAGGTCTTTCTTAACAAGATCAATGAAATCCTCTCTCAGGTTTTGTTTGTCTCTTTTTTTCATGTTAAACACTTTTATATTGTTTTTCCTAGAGTATTGTTCATTGTAGTTACTTTGTATGGTAGCATCTTTGGTCAGTGTAACATTCTTATTAAGAGTTGTCTTTACATTTCCAAGTACATTTTTTGTGGCATCTAGTTGGCCTTTCAGGTTTTCATTTTCCAATGATAATGCATCTATTTTTTCCTGCATATTGTTTGTAACTTGTGTAAGTTTAGTTTCAAATTTTTTTTCCAATTTACTTTCAAAATTGTCGAGTAGTTTGTTAACTATAACAGTAACTAATGTTTCTAATTCAGTACTTTTTACCAAATCTTTTGTTGCCTCGTTAAGATCAGTTATCTTTGTCACACCTTGGATACTTGATTTTATTTCATCAAGGTCCTTTTGTATATGGTCAAATCCTGCCATATCAAATTCAATACTATTGTTTGAGTCATTAGATAGCTGAGAATGTGTTCTACCCTTCTTAGGTGCTTTCTCCTTTGTTGGATCCAATTTTGCTTTGAGCAGTGTTTGAACAGTATTTGTATTTGTTGACTTCTAGGTTGTCCAGGTTTAAGTGAATTACTGCCTCCAGGCATAATGTCAATTTCACTAACAATAAATTCTAATGAAAATATCTGTAGACACTCAATAAATGTTCAAAAATCCAAAATTTTCATCAACAGAAACATCATCCTTTAACACGTTATACAGTGTTTTCACTACAAATTTTGATAGGGGGAGATTT
>MJUT01006022.1:9404-21183 GCA_002080005.1 Gigantidas platifrons
TTTTATTTATATTGGGGAAAAAATTCAATTTCATCTTACTTCCATCTTACGTCCCACTCTGACACATTATCCTGATTCCGAGCCAACCAGTCTTTGCTCTTTCTTCTTAATGCTGCATACTTAGCGGAGGCAATAAATACCAAGTTTAGAGTCTTTGTTTGACCAGACCGAGGCTCGAACCGACGATCTATCACACTCGAGGCGAGCACGCTGACCATTACACCACCGAGGGAATACTAAAGACCTTCTTCAGGAAATATTATACAACTGTACGGTGTTTTTTCCCCACAAATATGAAACCTTTCAATATATAATAAAAAAAAAACCTAAGCGAATCGCCAATTATTGGTTCATTCGCCGTAATCCGCCAAAAACGAAGATAAAATCGATATGAAAAGACTAAAGCATGACCTGCTTGGGGCACGACATTAGTGAACGCAATCATGTTTTGGGATATCAGTAGGAGGTTTTCTTTCTGTAAAATATCAGTCGAAAAACTCCAATGTGTTATTCATCGTGTAAACATATTTATGAGGGAATTCCGCAATTGAAATTGAACCTAGTATATCCACTGCGGGTATAAGACCTCTGGATAGGAGGTCTACCTGTTGAATAAACTACAAAATTTGCTGTAAGGAGATGATTTGTTCAGGGAATCCCGATATAAAGATTGAACCTAGTATCTGCACTGCGGGTACAATATCTCTGAATGGGAGGTCTACTGGTCGTTCCAGACGAACAAATCACACGATTCGTCGTAAAGAGATGATTTATTTTTCGGGAATCACGATGTTGTTGGTTGGCTTATGGTGCTTAATGCCACTTTCAATAATATTTCAGATATATCGTGGCGGTCATTTTTATTGGTGGCGGAGACCGGAATTACCCGAGGAAAACCACCGTCCTGCCGTAAGTCATTGAAAAACTTGATCACATAATGTTGTAGCGAGTACACCTCGACTGAGCGAGATTCGAACTCACAACGTTAGTAGTAATAGACACTGATTGCATAGGCAATTGAAAATCCAACTACCATAGAATAACGATCAAGACGCCCTGGGGAATCACAATGTAGAAATTTAACCTAGTATATCCACTTCCGGTACCACCCTTATTGATACGGATCCCTACTGGTTATTCTGGTCGAATAAAATACATTTACGCATTCGTTATGAGACATAGTGCTACTGGCTTTTAAAAGACAACTTTCAGCCTCTAAGCAGCATAATGTTTGAGGTGGTCGTTGAGGACTCGTTCCAAGGCAAAACATTTAGACGAATCTATCTATCCTATCCTCTTTTTCCCGTAGGACGTTGATCCCGTTTTTCGTGCATTAAATAATATCTTTTTTTTAAATTTTCTTCAGGAAGAATTTTATTCGTCTTCATGTGTATTTGGATGAACTTACGACCACCATGATAAAGCAAGTTCCCAAGTATTCATCTGCTGGAGATGTATTTGGTTTGTGTAAATTTAGAGGCATCAGTCAACTAGATATTGAACATGCAGGTTTGGTTTATGGTGTTTAACGCCACTTTCAACAATATTTCAATTATATCGTGGCGGTCCGTTTTATTGGTAGAGGAAACAGGAATATCCGGAGAAAACAACTGGCCTGACGTAAGTCACTGACAAACTTTATCACATAATGTTGTATCAAGTACACCTCGCCTGAGCGGGATTCGAACTCACATCGTTAGTGGTGATAGGTACTGATTTTACAGGTAGTCATGCATTCAACTTCCATACGATCACGAACACGACGGTCCCGTATATTTGTTTAATTTCTGGTAAATTGCAGTGTGTTTTAAAACGAAGACATGGATAACCATGCACGCAAGGTCTCACTATTTTGAGGAGGAATAAGAAATGTAGTTTTATAATTTGGTGAAAACGACTCGGTTCAAAAAATGACTGATACAGGGCCGTCGTGGCCGTGATCGTATTGGAGTTGGATTTACAACTACCTGTGCAATCAGTGCCTGATTTGTATAAGTGTTTTACACTTTTTTTCTAATCCCTTTCTATGAATATCACTATGTAATTTCTTATATTTATTTTTGTTGAATAAAATATAGTTTACACTAGTGCCTATCACCAATTAAGTTGTGAGTTCGATCCCGTTCATGGCGAGGCGTACTCGATACAACATTATGTGATAAAGGTTGTCAGTAACTTGCGACAGGTCGGTGGTTTTCTCTGGTTTCCTACTCCAATACAACTGACTGTCACGATATAACTGAAACATTATTAAAAGTGGCGTTAAACAGCATAAACCAATAATGAATTATAAAATATGACTTTCTTATTTTCATTATATTTAGCCAATCTTGGAGGACAGATGGGACTGTTCCTTGGAGCTAGTATTGTTACTCTGACAGAACTTGGTGAATTCGTACTTTGTATGGTGTGGTTATTCTTCAAAAAGATCAAGAAAGCAGAGACAAAAAGTGCTATAATACACACAACAAAGATGTGAACTACACATTAATATACAACTAAGTGGACAGTACTCTAGTATAAAGACCACATTAAGTGTAAAACATATTACAATTATCAAACATCTGATTTTAATACATGTATTTCATTATCAGTATAAAATGTTATCATTGCTAAAACAAATAATATGTGATTTTTATTTTGAATACATTAAAAACAAAGTTGAATATTTGTCAACAATAAATACTTACACATGTAATAATATTGTCTTTTGATAAAACGTGATTTAAAACTGATTAATTTTTGTAATTAAATTTACCCACCAGTCACCCCTTATGACCTATATATGATACAAGACAAGTATTGATGGATGATGTTTAATGACACTTTGTAAGGCAATGTGGATTAAAAAAATATTTAGATTTGATATGTTTTGTCGTATTTGTATATATTAAATAAATCACATGTGTAGATCAAACGATAAATATAGTATTCGAAAATAAAGGATTTTCTGTTTAACACGATTGATTGATTGATTGTGGTTGTTTAACGGCCATTGTCAATTATATCTCATGCATATCCAGGACGAGAACAAGATCAATCAACATATCTTAAGCTAATACACAGAAATGATGGAGGGGCGGGACAACGGGGATGCGGTGGGTGCAATGGCCTTTCACCGACAATGGAAGGAAAAGTATGGAGAGTTCGGTAGAAATGGAAAATAAATTTGCAGCTACAATGTGCATGTTTTTTTTTCTCTCTCTCTCTCCTCGAAATCTACATAAAGGTGTTGTTAACGTGTTGTGGGCGTGGCACTCTACAATTCGTTACCACATATTGATACCACTGAGCTTTCCCTATTAAAATATGATAATGTCCCAATCAAGAGAGCATCTTCTTCCTGTCTCTACAGATCCTCGGATTGACTCTTCTGACCTCCTTTACCAAGACGGATTAATTGCATGGTCCCCTATCGTAGATCACACTATGGTACGGAGCCAATTAAAATTGATACAATCTGCACCAGTTAAAGTACATCAAATAATTGTTATGGTTTTAGTTTTATAACTTTTATCTTTTTCATACAATATTTTCGATTAAAAAATAATACAAGACCTAGTATGACAATAATAAAGAGAATACCACATATAATAAAACCATAGTACGGTACAGACACCGTGCTACTTAGTGGTGAACACGAAGTATCTTTTGATGGTGTTGTTACGGTATTATGACATCTGGAAGGTTCTGGATATTCAACGTATCCAATGAGTCTTTTACGACTAGAAAACGAAGAGTGAAGGTCCTTTTTCATGTTAATATCGTTGAACTGACTATCAAGCGAGGCCAATTCGAACTCTATTCCATATTTATACAGTTTTGCATCGTTACTATGATAATTTGACCTTCGTGATGCCCAAACTATCATCTGTAAGCCATTATCGTCGACATTTTCCGGTATTGTCAGACTGTTCAGAGTATTTCCAATTAACTTTACATCGGGTTTGGAATCTTTAATGAAGCGCAATACTACGAAATGAAACCAAGGATAGATTTTCTGTAGTTGATCACCAAATATTCCAGTATCGTTATTTTCCGCAAGAGCTTCCAGATTACGTTCAATGTTCGTGCAAGCCTCCTTTCGACATTCGTCAAACAAATTCCCTCTCATATGTAAAGCGTCATTCAATGTCGCAATACATGTATCTCTGATCTTTGAATACGTTGTATTGTATTTTACTGTTTCCGCAATTACTATGGTAACACAGCCTTCGACGTAAGCACCCAACAAGTAATGAAACACTGTCAATAATTCGCTTCCGTTACAATATCCCGTTTGGTTAATAATTTTCCCAAAGAGAGGACTACTTAAAGGTTTATCGGAGTTATTGGTCAAAACTTCTCCTATAGTTCTAATAAAGTTAATGTTGTCATAGCAATTTACAATCTGAAGAGTTCTATCCAGAGAGCTAGGATTTTGGAGGAATGATATAAGATGACTGTTGCAAGAAGAAATTTCTTTTAGACTTTTAGTAATTTTATGTTGTATGTCAGACAACTGAAATCTTGAAAGGATATCGTGAACATTATGACCACTTACTAATACATTGTCTGACATGAGTTTAAGGTCTTCCGTGATCGTATCTAAATGAATGGTAAAGTTAGCAGTACAACTAGTGATGTCTATAATTGTCAACATTGAAACAAACGTATCTCGTTGTCCTATTACCAGTTCAGCATTATTTACGAAATCTACAACACTTTGATTTATATACGACGATTTAAGGATAGCTACAGTTTTTGATAAAGTTTTTAAATCAAATATGACTTTGTCGACTGTACCCGTTAGATGATTTGCCAGTAATTCTCTATTGCAAATATCGTCACATTTTTCTGTGCTAGTAAGACTCGCAGTAACTAAGAATACCAGACAAACCTACAAAAAAACATATAGTATTATGTAACAATCATAGTTTACTCATATTTGTCTAAAATAAGCCTAATTAAATTAACTGTCACTTATTTTATTTTATTTAAATTCTTTAATTGATTTTATTTTCTTTTCGTTTGCTTTTAAAGAAAATTTTGAAGATGAGAAAGGGGTAATCATAAGCTGTAACTTGAAGAAGGACAAACAACACAGCCGAATTAAAATGGACAACCATGATCAACAAACACTATGTAAATACTACAGACAAACAACACAGCCGAATGAAAATGGACAACCATGATCAACAAACACTACGTAAATACTACAGACAAACAACACAGCCGAATGAAAATGGACAACCATGATCAACAAACACTATGTAAATACTACAGACTGAGCAACACGAATACCTCCAAAAGCAGGGTTGAAGTCAAGTGCCCTGAAAGGATAGGCAGTCCTGCTCCATTAGTGACAACTATCGTGCTACTTGTAAACGATACGAACATGATCTGATATGGAAATCGTAGTGGACAAAGAAAAAATAAATAAAATAAAATGGCTCTATTTATAATATTTCTAACATTATATTTCACTCCAGTTTTTTTTATGAAAAACGTAGATATCAGATTTAGCGCGCATGACGCGCTTTTTGGAATAACCTTCATCAGGTACGCTCAAGATCGAAAGATTGGGAAGACAAATGATTTAAAATGTTTTGGGTGCAAGTAAACCAAAGTGTGCGGTTTTCCCCAGTGTTCCAGTTGTTGACTGATTTTGTCTGTTTGTTGACGTATGAGCCTTTCCCTTTGGAAGATTGCCCGCTGTTCGATAATTTTGTTATTACCCACATTTACGTTGATGGTTACCTATTTGATATCATCAAACCTGTTCTTTTCATGAATATAATTAAAAGATAATTTAATAATAGTAGCTAGACAGAGAATACTCGACTGAAGAATGTAATTTGATTAGAATGCAGAAGAACAAAATACTAATAGATTGCATTTTTCTATAGTCCACATACTGAATTTTTTGCTATGTCAAATCCTAGATAACAACGTCTAACGTGAATTTAAATTATTGACTTTATATGTTTTATCAGTAGACATTGAACTACTATTGTATACATATAGTTTTGTTAGATAAAATTAAATATTTTCATAAAATGAATCTTCTTTCACTTTCTATGTAGAGAAATATACATTCAACAAATAACCTACGGATTCATTTTGCTTCAGCGTTAGAAGAGTTTGAAGATATCAAAGGGGTAATCAGAATCCGTATATCGAAGAAGAACAGACAACACAATGGTCAAAATAAAAAGGACAAAAGGACAAACGTTAGCCTAGTCGTCCCTCCTCCCCACTCCCACGGTGTATGTTATGAACACACATCATTAAATTTCAAAGTATAAATTTTGTAGATTAAAACTGACTATTTACCAGCCTTTTGTATTATAAAGTGTATGTACCAAGACAGGAAAGTGAGTGGTCATGTATTTATGTGATAGGGGTATCGAATTTACCTTATCATCATCATCATCATCACCTCATCGAATGTACCTTGTTCTCGCCATTATATAGCTGAAAAATTGCTCATTTCGCATTAAACAATAATAAAGCTGCTTAAACCTATAATATGCAGTAACTCAGAGTACAATTTTAAACAATGAACAGTATGACTTATTTAACGTGACGTCTTTGTTTAACAATATTACAATATTATGAAATTAATGTGACTGAAAACAAACGTATTGAATCAGCATATAAACTACTTACAGATAACATATTTTTCTTTCCCATTTTCTTTGATAATCCTCAGCTGTAAAATTATGAAATAATAGAAATAATAATAATAATAATAATAATAATAAATTCTTCATTTATAGAGGGTTACACAGTTAGTTAATAACTAATCTTCCCTGAGGCTCTCATTGATATATTTAAACATACATTGTATAGTATACAATTTTAAAGTTATAGACAAGAAGCAATACATTGTAATAAGTATACACAAAAAGATTAAGTAAACAGATTAGTATGTAAGTTAGATATCCTTCTACTGTCTATCAATAAAGAGGTAGATATCAAAATTAGTGTGCATGACGCGTCGATGTGGTAAGCTTCATCAGGTACGATCAACATCGAAAGATTGGAAAGTCAAATGATTTAAGGTTTTGGGGGCAACAAAACCAGAGGGCCTAAGCAGGATATCAAACAATTAATTAGCTTTTGGGTCGATAAAACTAGTTTAACCGCGCCACTTTTATGGAAGTGCCTGTACCAAGGCCACTTTTTATGGAAGTGCATGTACCAAGACCACTTTATATGGAAGTGCCTGTACCAAGGCCACTTTATATGGAAGTGCCTGTACCAAAGCCACTTTATATGGAAGTGCCTGTACAAAGGCCACTTTATATGGAAGTGCCTGTACCAAGGCTACTTTATATGGAAGTGCCTGTACAAAGGCCGCTTTATATGGAAGTGCCTGTACCAAGGCTACTTTATATGGAAGTGCCTGTACAAAGGCCACTTTATATGGAAGTGCCTGTACCAAGGCCACTGTATATGGAAGTGCCTGTACCAAGGCTACTTTATATGGAAGTGCCTGTACAAAGGCCACTTTATATGGAAGTGCCTGTACCAAGGCCACTTTATATGGAAGTGCATGTACCAAGGCCACTTTATATGGAAGTGCCTGTACGAAGGCTACTTTATATGGAAGTGCCTGTACCAAGGCCACTTTATATGGAAGTGCCTGTACCAGGGCCACTTTATATGGAAGTGCCTGTACCAAGGCTACTTTATATGGAAGTGCCTGTACCAAGGCCACTTTATATGGAAGTGCCTGTACCAAGGCCACTTTATATGGAAGTGCCTGTACCAAGGCTACTTTATATGGAAGTGCCTGTACTAAGGCCACTTTATATGGAAGTGCCTGTACCAAGGCCACTTGATATGGAAGTGCCTGTACCAAGCCAGGAAAGGGAGCAGTCACGTCTTCGTGTGTTAAGGGTATTGATTTTGCATATTTTTTATTGGACTTTGGAATTGTTCCGACAGTATGGTATGTTTTGTTTTTCATTTGATTATATATACATGTATTTTTGTATATGGTATCTTAAACATGAAAGGCTTATGGTACTCGTTAATGGTTCTAAGACACATTAAACTCTTAAAAATGAACTTCATCAATGATTGATTTCATAATTATGTTTTTGCTTGTTTTTTTGATTTTTAATTTTATTAATAATCTGTTGTATTTTAAATGTATTAATATCGATATTATTTTTATGCAAGATGCAACTGATGAACTTTAAAAACACACATTTGTATGTATCTCATATTCTAATGAGAAAAGTTCTTTTTATGACTAATCAATATACAGTATTTATCTATTTTACGTATATATTGTTGCTTAATCATTTTATGTAAATATGACATTATCTTATTTTGAATGTGGGGCCGTCGTCGCCGTGATTGTATGGTAGTTGGCTTTACCTATGCAATCAGTGCCAATCACCACAGATGTCGGTGGTTTTCTCTTGGTCTTCCGGTTTCCTCCACCAATAAGATTTACCACCACGATATAACTAAAAAATTATTGAATGTGACGTTAAACACCATCAAACAAACAACAAACAAACATATATTGAATGTGTAATTAAGACGCAACTACTTCTACCCCGGTAGAGGCAGCTCCGTTGTAAAGGGGTAAAGGGGTAGCTTTCTAAATAAATATATAAACAGTGACGGTCAACAATTCCACCAATATCAACAAAACGAACAATCACGTTTTTCCTCAACTCATTAAACAAAAAAGAAGACCACAACATATGAATTTGGAATTCCAATCCCTGACTATGAACAGGCACAACTATTTGGCGGGGTTAAACCGGTTCGTATTTACTAAAACATATATCAAATCAACAGATAATTTAGTTTTAGCCAAGTCTTAATTTCCACACATGTAATTGAAATTAAATATAGATATAATTCTCAGAGTAAGTAACGTTTTTATTAATCTACCTCTAATAGGTGGAATTATAATATATTTAAAGGGTTTTCGAAGACTATATATAGCTAGTCAGAATTTGGCACTAAGTGAAAAATTTCTCTGCTCATATACATATAACAATAAGAAAAGTTTGAAAACATCAAAGGAGTAATCAGAAGACGTAAGTCAAAGACGTACAGACAATAACAATGGTCAAAAGAAAAAGGACAACCATGATCTACAAAACACTACACATAAAACTAATGATTGAGCAATACGAACCCCGCTAAAAACAAACAATGATCTATACAACACTACACATAAAACTAATGATTGAGCAATACGAACCCCGCTAAAACAAACAATGATCTATAAAACACTACACATAAAACTAATGATTGAGCAATACGAATCCCGCTAAAAACAAACAATGATCTATAAAACACTACACATAAAACTAATGAATGAGCAATACGAATCCTGCTAAAAACAAACAATGATCTATAAAACACTACACATAAAACTAATGAATGAGCAATAAGAATCCCGCTAAAAACAAACAATGACTTATAAAACACTACACATAAAACTAATGATTGAGCAATACGAATCCCGCTAAAAACAAACAATGATTTATAAAACACTACACATAAAACTAATGATTGAGCAATACGAATCCGGCTAAAACAAACAATGATCTACAAAACACTACACATAAAACTAATGATTGAGCAATACGAACCCCGCTAAAAACAAACAATGATTTATAAAACACTACACATAAAACTAATGATTGAGCAATACGAATCCCGCTAAAAACAAACAATGATTTATAAAACACTACACATAAAACTAATGATTGAGCAATACGAATCCCGCTAAAAACAAACAATGATCTATAAAACACTACACATAAAACTAATGATTGAGCAATACGAATCCTGCTAAAAACAAACAATGATCTATAAAACACTACACATAAAACTAATGATTGAGCAATACGAATCCTGCTAAAAACAAACAATGATCTATAAAACACTACACATAAAGCTAATGGTTGTGCAACACGAATCCTGCTAAAAACAAACAATGATCTATGAAACACTACACATAAAACTAATGATTGAGCAATACGAATCCTGCTAAAAACAAACAATGATCTATAAAACACTACACATAAAGCTAATGGTTGAGCAATAAGAATCCCGCAAAAAACAAACAATGATCAACAAAACACTACACATAAAACTAATGGTTGAGCAATACGAATCCTGCTAAAAACAAACAATGATCTATAAAACACTACACATAAAACTAATGATTGAGCAATACGAATCCCGCTAAAAACAAACAATGATCTACAAAACACTACACATAAAACTAATGGTTGAGCAATACGAATCCCGCTAAAAACAAACAATGATCTACAAAACACTACACATAAAACTAATGGTTGAGCAATACGAATCCTTCTAAAAACCGGGGGTGAACTCAGGAAAGGTAAGCAGTTCCTGATCCATTAGTTCAGTGTTAGAAACGTGTTTGGAAAAAGGGATAAGGTTACGTTGTGTAATAGATTAATTGATATGTGCATTTAAGATGTCGTATGGTATAGGAGTTTAATGTGGAAAATAAAAAATAAAAACATGTGGAAAAGATGTTGTGATTAACATATAATTTCTGTACAGCTGTCTCGTTACATGTTTATAATGTTACACATATACTACATGGATACATAAAATAATCACACTTACTGTATGTAATTCAATATATCAAGAACCAGCTGAAGTCTGTTGCATCCAATCTACCCACTATAATTGTCCCGTGTTACACCTGTCATATTTATATCTATCTCAATTGGGACTTTAAAGGTTATTTTTAGAGTGGTGTCATTTTTAGAGTGATATTTTCCAATGAGATAACCGGGTGATGGTCCACTTTCTAATTATAAAGTTTGGATAAATTCATTTTACAAAACACTTCATCTTTCGTTTTCAATTAGTTCAATTATTCGTGCGTTTGTATATAATTGTAAGGGGGTCTCTAAGCATATTAAAACTTTTTTCAGGCGAAACTCACATCCCATGTTTCACTGTTGAAAAAAAAAACCATTTCTTTTTTTTTCATGTCGGAGTATTTTCTTCGATTTGTTTTTATATAGAACACTTGCAACCAATAGCAATAAAACATTCTTTACAGAAGGACATTTTAAAGATACCAAAGGGGAAATCAGAAGCCGTAACACTACTTTCAACAATATTTCAGTTATATCGTGGCAGTCAGTTTTATTGGTGGAGGAAACCGGATTATAAATCCAACAACCATGCGATAACGGCCACGACAGCCCCTCAGTGTCAACAGGATTAACTCTGCTTTACATGGTTAGAGTTAGCTAATGCAACGTTTAACTCTGCTTTACAGGATTAGATTTAGGTAATGCCACGCTTAACTCTGCTTTACAAGGTTAGAGTTAGCTAATGCCACGTTTAACTCTGGTTTACAAGGTTAGAGTTAGCTAATGCCACGTTTAACTCTGCTTTACAGATTTAGAGTTAGCTAATACCACGTTTAACTTTACTTTACAGGGTTAGAGTTAGCTAATACCACGTTTATCTTTGCTTTACAGGATAAGAGTTAGCTAATACCAAATTTAACTCTGCTTTATAGGGTTAGAGTTAGCTAATGCCACGTTTAACTCTGCTTTACAAGGTTAAAGTTACCTAAGGCCACGTTTAACTCTGTTTTACAGGGTTAGAGTTAGCTAATGCCACGTTTAACCCTGCTTTACAAGGTTAGAGTTAGCTAATGCCACGTTTAACTCTGCTTTACAGGGTTAGAGTTAGCTAATACCACGTTTAACTCTGCTTTACAGGGTTAGAGTTAGCTAATGCCACGTTTAACTCTGCTTTA
>MJUT01006022.1:43674-54285 GCA_002080005.1 Gigantidas platifrons
TCTTTGAAATTTAAAATAATGTTAGACCATGATGCCTAGATGTGCACATATGCTTTGAAATTGTGTGAAACGATTCTATTATAAAACAAAAAACAACACTAATATTCAGAAAAATCTATTACTGCTGAATAGAATTCATAGGAATAGATTTTAGACCATGTAGAAGCTGATAAGCCAAAAAATGGGAATAGCTCGTACTATTGTCATGAAGCACAACATGGGAAGAGTTTTGAACTTGTTGCACCAAACGTGCTTCAACGTCATATAAATATCACTTACGATATACATGGATACAAGTGTTTGTGGGTTTATAAAAATGAAAATGGTTGGTATTGCCATGGAAATAATTTCTTAACTTAAAATGTTTAATGCTAAATATGTCAATATATATGTAAATCGCTACCACAATTCATTGATTTAATAGTTTGAATGATCTCTGTAACATTCAATACCATTGCTTAAGAGAATAAAGATGTACATAAGTACAAGCCTGAAATTATAAGCTTTTTGAACAATGCTCAAAGACTCCACTAAATCAGTCCATCAGTTTGTGATGTTGTCACGAATGGTGCTTACTGAAATGTCAACGTAGTTCTATTTCCAATTTGTATTGAAGTGATATTATTGAATTAATTTCCTTCCATACTTTGATCTGCCTACAGAAATACATAATTATTAGATCCATTCAAAGTACAGTTATTTAGAGGTTTTAAATATCAGTTTAAATGATGCACCTTAGGTCTTTTAGAATGTGATAAGAGTAAATGTGTTTCCTTTCATCCAGAAGTTTGGTTATATGACAAAACGATAACGGTAATTAAGGTGGTACCTAACACTACAGAGTAATGACTCTTTAAAATCAGTTGAACGTTTTGATCATATGATGTTTGTATGCAAATTTCAAGCATCTCCGTGATCAAAACCACAGAGAGAAAAGCTGCTATGTGGCTAGTGAATTTATAGCTCTGAGTCTGTTGGAATTTATTAAAATTTTGATATTTATTACAGTGGATATGTTCCAGACCATACGCGTATTTGGACCGTACGCGTACGGTCTGCCTAGTTTTAAGAGATTATCGAGGCTTCAAATATATTTTACAGATTAACGTTATTCGAATCTAAAACATATTTAAAAAAAAGTTAATTATCGCAATTGTACAATTTAGAAATAAGTTTAATTTAATCTACTAGTATTACAAACTTACATGTCCTGAATTTAGCATGTTCGTAATAAGTGAATTCTGCTCACTCGCAGTTAACAAAATAGTTTAAAATTGAATAAAGTTATTAAAGTAATCGCTAGTAAACATAATGTGGGAAGAAACATTTGAAGCATATTTAGGAACTTTATTACAAAAACCATCAAGCCAACTGTTTACTCGTGGGAAGGCCGAGAGAATTACTAATGTGTTAATGAGAAAATACAATAAGAAAGTGTCAACGTCTAATGCAAAAATTGAAAAAGGTAGTTTTGTAACCGTAAGAATACCTTTGATGATAGGGCATCTGGTTTATAGATATTCGACTTTAAATCAAACTTATTTGATTTGGTGATCTACCACGATTATTGTGTAGGGTTGATGATATTATTGGTAAAAAATATGCCATTTGTACAAATTATCATGTGAATTTGGTGTGTTAAATTCATTTTATAATGATATGGGTGATATAGAACTTTTGACACGTAAAGTTGAAACTTCGCATTGGAAAAAAGAAGAAATTTCTCTGCATGCTGCTGCAAAACAAGCAAGTTTTTCTCTTGCAAGCAAAAGATGTAAATGCAAGGGAACATGCATGAACAAAACATGTAAGTGTAGAAAGTCCGGCGTTCCTTGCAGCAGCAAGTGTCACTCTGGGCGTGCATGCGAAAATGTGATTCAGGTAGACAATTAAAATTGCATTATCAGGGGCGTAGCTCCCTATACGCAAAAACGCAATTGCGTACACATCAAAATCAGCTAAAAACGAAATATGCGTTTTTTGATGAAATCAAACGTTAAAAGAAAGAAGACGTTCCATTTTTCGGTTTTAAATGATTTCTAAACCATATTGAAAATTATCCGATTCCAAATTTGGAATGTCTAGATAACGCACCGGAATTTCGTGATCATCCCAGAACGTTCTTCGCGTCCGTATTGATTTTCTATAATTGATATGTCAGAGTATTCACCTGTCGTCTTTATCAGTGCAATATCAATATTGGTCATTGGGCATAACTTGGTGTCCGTCTGTTCGAAGCAATGAACGTTAGTGAATTTGAAAGAAAAACGTCTAGTATATCAAAGCATCACTGGTCGTAATTAGAGGCAGAAGAAATAAGTTTTACCAATGTATTTACGCCTGTCTGTCTAAACATCCTCATCTACATACAGCAGACAGTGATTCTGAAAGTCGGTCCGACAGTCTGACAAATCAAGGCGCCATTCTTTTAAGATTTCATATGAATTTTATATCACGAAATTTTTAAATCAAATCATTGCAATTTATGGGTTCATTTCATGTGCAGTGATTCTGTGAATTCATACAATGAATGAAGGTTAATCCAGAAAAGCGCTTCACACGCAGTTAAAATTTAGCATTTTGAATGCACTTTGTGTAAGATGTGGGTTGCTGTGTTCTCGGCATATATCCCATATTCTTTCTTTGAAAAAAGTCATCCTCTTCCATAGTGAGTGTGGCTGTATTCATTGTGCAGTTGTCCAGACAAAGGAGGAATCTACATAACAATAACAAGGGATCATTTTCGCCTTCCCAATCCCTACATACTAACCGACCAGTGAAAACCAAACACATGAAAAGCAGGGGTGTGGAATAAAATTTTGAGAGGGGGCCATTTGCAGCATTTTTGAAGAAATTCAATATCTCAAGGGGCCATTCTTTAAAATTTCATAAAAAAAATTCAAATCAAAAGCGGATATTTTCAGTCTCAAAGGGCAATTCGCACATGGCCCCTTGCCTTCCCAATCCCTGAAAAAGATATCCGACCCTTCTTCGTGGCTAGAGGGATAAATATTTTGTCAGAAAATTAAATATGTTGAGTTGTGACATGCAAGAAATTTAAAGACCAGTGAGTCATTCATTTTCAACTGTTCATCCAAGAAGGATCATTTTCACAAGCTTGAGTAAAGATCTAATGATATCAAAACTTCAACATTTTAATTTAAGTATGTTGTGTAGATAACGAATTATATGTCATATCCTCAATATGTGTTTTCTATATCCATCTCCGGCACATACGACCTGACCGTAAAACACAGATAGTGAACTGTAGGCAGAACAAAACACACTCACGCAAACAGGTTCTGAAGTATGTAAATCTGGTAAAATCCAGGAGCTTCCGGGGGGCTTTGCCCCATGGACCCCCTACCAGGGCTTTGCCTTGGACCCACTGGGGGCCTTGAGCGTCCTCCTGACCCCTCGCCGAAATTATGCGTATACTTCGATTTGCTCTAGCTACGCCCCTGATTATAGCTCAAAAACTGTTTACTTTTCATGAGGTGATGGTGTTTTGTTTAAAGTAATCATAATTATGATCAATATAATTTGTAAAACTCAATAAATGTTTATGATATGATGTTTGTATTGAAAAAACCCATATGGTCTAAATACCCGTATGGTCCAGCTCGTACTAGACCGTATGAGTATGCTCATACGGTCGGACCGTACGCGTAAAAATAAACGAGCAGATACAATTTTACCTTAAGTGTATGGTACCACCTTAAAATGTCCGAAAAAATAGAAGACACTCTACTTCTCCATTCGGGTGACGTAGATGTTATGTGTAATAAAATTACCCCCCCCCAAGAAAACAACGTTTAATGAAAGTATGTAAGTGATCAGGTAACACCCTCTCTTTAAATTATAATGTATGAACTTCAATGATTCCGTTGATTGTGATGACTAGAAATGTCAACAATTGAATGAGTATTTTGGCCATGTTTTAGAAAGAGGAGGAAGACGTGCCTCTTGTCTAGGAAATGATTCAACTGCCTACAAATGATGAAAACACATGAATAATGTGTAAACATTATATTACAATAGAGTGTTCGTTGTACGTAAAAATAGTTCGAAATTGATCACTGAATATATTTTAAAAAAAATATTACATAAACATCTCTTAATTGTTAAAATAAAAAAAAATATCTCAATAAAATTTGATCCACAATCCTTGTAATCTATTTGGGTAGTTTTATAATCTATTCCATTTGGTCTCGTGATTTACAATCTGATAGTTTGGTTTCAAGAAGCGTCCCAAGATAACAAAGGGGTAGTCAGAGTGCATACTCTGAAGGACATACACTACAATGGCAAAATTAAAAAGGACAAAACGACATTGGTTGACAAAATACTACACTGAAAACTAAATATTGAGCAACACGAACCCCAATAAAAACCGGGCGTTGAATTTTTTTGCTTCAGAAGGTTAAAGAGTTCCTGTTCTACTAGTTGCACCCGTCGTGTTAATCTTGGTAAACATCTAGCAATGATTCACGGAAGGTGACAAACAACGGGGGTTGTGACTGCGGCAAACGGAACATATCCGTGGCCATCTATGATATTCAGTAACGTTTAATAATAGCTTCCTTATTAGCAGCAACCCGCTATTAAGGAAATCATTCAAGGAACCACAAGTTCTGAAATACCGTATCAATTGAGAGATATATACTTCATATGCAGGTACTATTGGAATGTTACTACACATAAATTGAAAGTATAGAGTGAGAAAATTTAAATCATTCACTTTCAAGTGGTTAAATGAATATGATATCATTGGTGTTCATTGTATTATACAAGGGGCCCGGGTGGCTCAATGAGCCTATCATCAATACGGCGTGGGTTCGCGCCCGGCTTTGTAATTTACAAAAAGGGTGCACTCGACTCGCAGCCGTAAGTGATAAAGTTTACCAGTTGCTTGCTCAGGGTCGGTGGTTCTCTCCGGGTACTCCGGCTTCCTCCACCACTAAAACTGGTCGCCATGATATAGCTCAAATATTGTTGAAAGTGGCATTAAGCACAAAAAATCAAATCAAATCAATCAAATTGCATTATACCTACTGCATTTAAAACAATTGACCATTTAATTCTCAATGATTTATTTACATAAAGCTACAATACAACTGTTGTGATATTAAGGGGAAACACATTTTGTACTATTACACAGATTAATATGTCGTTTATAAATAGCTCTACAGAGGGGGAATCCCAATGTCCAATTCTATCAAATGCTATTTTAATAATATGTAATTCTCAATTTCACTACTTTATGTAAGAACCATATACCATACAGGTATTGCAGCTGGATCAATGTTTTCACCGGTGGGGTCCGTGTTGCTAATCGTTTTATTTTGTGTGTGTTGTTCTATTATGTGTCTTCATGTTGTGAGGTTCGTGTTGTGATGTCCGTTATGATTTCCGCATAAAGCATGTTCGGTTCGTCTTTACCTCCAGTTGTTTGTAGGAGGCCTCATGTCTTATTTACGTTATTTGTGTTTGTTCGGTTCGTCTTTACCTTCAGTTGTTTGTAGGAGGGCTCATGTCTTATTTACGTTATTTGTGTTTGTTTGCGTATAGTGGTGTCCAACACATATTGTCGATGTGTTGTGTTTTTCTTTGTCTTGTAGAACCTATGTTGTCAGTTTCTCTGGATTTTCCATTTTTGATTACCCCTTCAGACATAGTTTTGGTTTATATTTTTATATTTTTGGTGCTTAACGCCACTTTCAGCAATATTTCAGCTATATCATGGTGACCAGTTTTAGTGGTGGAAGAAGCCGAGGTACTCGGAGAGAACCACCGACCATGGGCAAGCAACTGGTAAACTTTAACACTTGCGGCTGCGAGTCGATTGCACCCTTTTTGTAATTTAAAAAGCCGGGCGCTAACCCACGCCGTATTGGTGATAGGCTTGTATAAGTTGTTAGATCCAACGACCTAACACATTGAGTGTAACATCACGTTAATACTAAAACACTAGAAGACTTAATGTCCATTTAAATTGTAAAACACCATACTATATAAATACTTTTTTTAATTTAGAATCTACCCTTTTACAATGGGGGCGGTCATTAGCGGGTTACCAACGACCGCGTCTAACAATTAAGCATGGATATATAGTACATAAAAACGGGATAATAAAGATCAGTGTGTTCATCTAAAATGTTTTAAAATTAAAATAGTTATGAAAATATATAAAAATGGGAAATTGATCAGATCGTTTGTCATAATTTCATACACTACAAGTAGGTATGTCACATGATTTTTTTCCTTGAAATAAAGGCCTTATCCTTACACAATATCAAAAAGATACATCGACAAGGATTCCATATTATGTTATTTTTTGGAAATCGGTGAACCCTTTAACAAGTTACAACATTTTGAGTTTTCAAAAATTTAATTACTTTTGTGCGAATTGGTGGGATTTTTTTCGAACAAGGATAAAAAGTGACATATAAAGCTACCCGTATAACTTTTTTCCAGGCAATTGTAGATATTGAATAGCATGAATTTGCTGAACTTTGTATAGTTAATAGATAAAATTACTAGTGCATAATTCCTACTTCAGATAATTCAAAATACGGTAAATTTAGAAATCCAGGTTCTAGCCCATTTATAGAAATGTCCACTGTGAAGACATCAAGATGTGAAAATACAAGAGATCCACTTCTCTAATTGAATGGCTATAGTAATTTACAAAACAACTATTGACATTAGTATAATTTAAAAACGTTGCTTTGCGGACAGAATATTTTCAAACTGGTAATGTCATATTCGCAATGGTTTAAAATGTCTGTTGCCATGCTAAACATGGATGTGCATGTGAAGAAAACTAAACTTGTTAGATTCAATGTTCAAGACTATAGCGTTCTTCATAGAGTTAGGGTTATGGTGATTAACCCTCTATCAACATTATTACAGTTATATCGTGGGTAGTCAGTTTTAATACAGCTGTTCGCCCGGTTATATCATCATGTAGGAACGTCACATAACGCCCGTTATCGCCAAGAACGTTAAAAATATTGAAAAACTATGTATTATTATTCAAATAAAGTCCGGATTTATTGAAATTATTTTACTTAACTTTTTATATCGGTAGATTCTATGAGATCTGTATTTTTAGTTTATATCCTGAATGACCGTAATAATCATAAGTAAATCCAGTGTTTTATATTCAAAGATTTATCATTTTCTCGAAAGTCGGCGTTTGCGGTTAAAATTACGGACGTTTATAACGATGTATGGAAAATTCATTCCGATTTCCGCAGTGGAGCCATTTGTTTTATTTCCTTTTACAAGGGATTATTGTAGTACAAGTTCAATTCTCATTACAATAATCATTGCGCTGTTTATATGATGACACATAATATACTAATACAATAGCTGATAACAAGATACTGACACATAATATAATAATACAATAGCTGATAACAAGATAACGACACATAATATAATAATACAATAGCTGATAACAAGATACTGACACATAATATACTAATACAATAGCTGATAACAAGATACTGACACATAATATAATAATACAATAGCTGATAACAAGATAACGACACATAATATAATAACACAATAGCTGATACCATGATAAAGACATAAAATAAAATAACACAATAGCTGAATTCACGGCATAGAAATAACAAAACGATACAATAGCTGATGGCACGATAGTCGTATTTCTAGTTATAGCGCATGCGATTATCCTATCGATGAGATCGGTATAGGCTTTGTGTCTCGTGAACAGAACATTATCTTTCTCACATGACGGCTGAAATCACGACGCTTCCATGCATATATAAAAGGATTTACAACACTGTTAAATATACCAAGAAAAACAAGCCAGTTGGTAATAGTGAAAGCTAACTTCGAATTATCATTAATGCCAATACCATATCGAAATTGAACAGATATGAATGGGAACCAGCAAATTGTAAATGCAATGGCAACAAAACCCATTATCTTTGCACTGCGCATGTTCTTTTCCATTACATTCGTGTTCTGTTGGTTTGTGCCCCCAACTGGTTTTACTCTTTTATAGTGACGCCATGCTGTTCGCAGAATGAAGCAGTACATCACAAAAGAGGCGAAGCTGAAGATATATAGTATCATAGCGGAAATACAGTGATACACACGTGGAAATATAATCAGATACATACACGGAATTCCAGTCTTCCACTCATTCCAGCCAACGAAAGTGCTGAGATAAAAAAGAAACATAGAAACCCATGGAGATACACAGAGAACAGTAGCATTCTTATCTGTCATTATTGTGCTGTACTTGTGGGGGTGGCATATTGCTATATATCTATCAAACGTGGTGAACATGACAGTAACAAGTGACACAGTTGCAGTAAATCCAACGATCTGATAGCGAAAAAAACATGACGTCATTGATATAGAAAGACCTGGATAGAAAAAGTACAGTATTTGTGTTCCTGAAGAAATTCCAGCAAGAAAATCTGCGGCAGCCAGACTGATGATGAATTTGTTTGTGTTCGATTTCGTTTTGAGATATTTCACAAAAACAAAAATTACCATGGCATTCCCAAGACAGGCTAACACAAACACGATTTGCTGCAATGTCATAAACACGATTAACATTGGCGGGAAAGCTGCCATGATGACTTGGTAGTATATGTCAACTGTTTAATAAAGCTGTACTGTGTTCTACAGTAGTAGTAATTCTGAAATATAAATATATTAATTAACACATGGTTCCTTCATTATCATATACAATATATTAAAAATTGCTGAATTAAATTTCTGTCAAATTATAATATTAAGTATACATTCCATCTACACACGCTTAGACACATGTCTTATGTCTATCTCTAGATTTTCATTACGAGACAAGGTAACTCTTCGACTATTGAAGCTACATTTTTTATGGAGCGGATGTGGTCGAGTTGTCTAGGGCGCTGGACATAAGATAAGCGATTAGTACTGCCTTGTATCAATGGTGTGAGTTCAAATCCCGTCGAGGGAAGAACAAAAATTTGACAGCTCACAAATCTAATTCTAAAACTGTTTGGTTTAATTTTCAGATGTATATATATACAAATGTATATATGTTTCTATTTTTGACTGCACGGATCCTTATTATTATTCGCCAATCTTCTCATTAACAGAGCTAGTTTTAACCTGTTAACTTCCGGAATGACATATCCAATCTTGGATACAATGACCTAACAACGTTTGTCACCGTTTGTTATTGTTGTAATTCCTGTCTTTGTACATCATCATGACATGCTAAGGAGTAATTAGATGTTCTTGAGTTGGATTCTGAACCTTCTCACTTGTTAATCAATGCCATTCCATACACAGTAGTCATCTCAGAATCAAAGTTGTTTCTTTTGCTTTAATATAATTATTTTCGAATGTCATGTTTTATGCTCATTGTAACACGGGGATGCATTATATCGGTCGATATTTTACACCGAGTGATAGTGCCCCATTTAAAAAAGAAATATCTTTTTAAAAACAGTTAAAACAAATATTTCATTAAGATTCAAAGAAAAAATTATTAATTTTTATTTTTATTACTTTAATTCCAGGTTTACGTGATCAAATAGTGAAATACACTGTAAAACACAGATAGGAAATAGCGCATGTGGTAAAAATAATTGTGCTATTTAATTTAGAGAACACTTTTATTTACAAAGTGAAAGATGCACGCTATATTAAAATGTTAGCTAACCAACATAATTTTTCCTTTATCAAAAATATTTACAACAGATGAAAATGAATACTACCATTGAACCTACCCAACTAAGTGAATACACGCAACTTTGTATCTTCTGTTTAAAGTGAAACATCTTTTAAATTTATGACATTGCTATTACATACAATTTACTCTAATTGATGGATAAATCAGGTTGATATCTCCAACAAAATGTTACCGTTATATTTGTGCATTTCTAAGCATCATAATCATTTAATTCTTTCGCTCTATTTGTTTGTTTTCTAAAAATAATAAGACATTAGATACCCTCGTTAATATTCCCAACAAAATGTTACTGATGTATTTGTGTATTTCTAAATAACATAATCATTTAATTCTTTCACTCGATTTGTTTGTTTTCTAAGCAAAGTCATTGAATTTAGATACTTCGTTTTATCTGTCAGTATAAAGACCAACTGATGATAACAAGCAATAGTTTATTTTAGAACTTTCAGAAATATGTTTGTTAATAAAGGTTAAATAAATGTCCGTCAGATATCATGATACAAATGTAACGTAAGGAAATTGTGTATATTGTATCTTAAAATGAGATATCGACACCGTGTTGGTATAATATCAACACCTCACCTCAAATACACTTCCTGTACCTATTTCAGAATATATAAATACGGTTTGTTTGCTCATCAGGTACAGAAATAAACAAACACTTGACGCTTTATAACATACCAGCCAACTGTTTGGAATATAAATATTAATATTTGTTTTTGTTTGGGTTTCCCTGATATTCATCTCTAAATCAGTGGGCATTTCAACAGAAATTATAAACTTCAGTTTCATTTCGGGGTCGTAATTGGTGCTGTTTGAGCTTGCTAAAAGTTCCATGTGAGGGATATCTTCCTCATCGGAGAAATTAACACGTTCTC
>MJUT01006022.1:65662-83977 GCA_002080005.1 Gigantidas platifrons
ATGACTTCGAAAAAGTACAATACTTATTTTGAACTTGCGGAGTATTTCGTAAAATAATGTGAATATAACAATTTTGACTTACCTGGAAAAAACCGAAGAACAGTCTGTTGTAAATACAGAATCTCTATTCAACTGGAATATTAATATGAATATGAAAAAGGGTAAAACACGGACTTTTATAGAATATTGATGATATGCTTGGATAATCCAGACTTTCTCCGTTTTTCCACCAATAAAATTTCTTGCCACACATAATTATTCGAGAATCGCAATGCTATTGGCGAAATGATTTTCAGTATATCCGTATTAACAGGCAATTAACAGGTTTTCTGTAACTATTGAAGTAACTTGATAAAGAGTGTTATATAAAGAAAGCTGACTTTAATCTGGCGGATTAGCTATTTATCTATTAATCGTCTGTCGTTTTATTTACCTTTTCTAAGTTTGAGAGTTTTTTTTCACACTAATCTTTAGGTGACTCATTTGAATTGACATTTGGATAAAACGAAATTATTTAAAGACTACAGTTGAAATTCTGTAAGCTACTTTTACCACTGAAAACTTCAACACCCGAATATATGGTCTATGGTCAACTAGGAAGATATCAACTGCATCGGTGGTGTAATGGTTAGTGTATTCGGCTCGAGTGCGGTAGATCGTGGGTTCGAGCCCCGACCGGGTCTAACCAAAGACTATGAAATTGGTATTGTTGCTTGTCTGCTAAGCACACACCATCAAGGAGAAAGACTAAAGACTGGTGGCTCGGATTCAGGATAACGTGTCCGAGTGGGGAGACATGTCTATCAACGGACTGTTGTTACAGTGAGCTTGCACTATAAAAATCCAGCTAAGCGTGTTGGTCTAGTACAAAGTGGACATCATGATCGTCTCATTGAAAATTAACTTGTTCTCGCCATGATATAGGTGGAAAATTGCCAGGTTGACGTTTAACAAGATTCAATTAATTTTAGAGTTAAATGTCATTTTATACGTGTTTTGATTGGCTTAAAAAGTTGAGTACATTTTTGTATGTACTGAATCTGAAAATAGACGTCCTTCCCAAGTCGTCGCGTGCCGTTGTCATCAGACGATTTTCTTTAAATGAGGCACCTTTGGGGTTATTTAAATCTATTTCCGATTATTTGCCTTATTTTGAAAAAATAAATAATTTTCAATATCGTAGCAAAAAAAAAGTTTAAATAAATTTATAAGGATTGATCGAAATTATTTGTTCGGTTCATTCGAAATAACCTCAATAATGTTGTACACACCCTTGCGTAACCCGCTACACGGGTTACACGGTGTGTACAACCTGATTGAGGTTATTTCTTCATGAACCGAACAAAAATTGCGATCAATCCTTAAGTATTATATATACCATGAATCTTACGAATTAACTTATTTAAACCAACGAATCCGAAGGATGGGTTGGTTTAAATCAGTTCATTCGTAAGATCCATGGTATATATGGTTTGTAACAGAAATTACACGATTGACAAAAGGGTGTTCTCTTCGACGTCCGCGTTAACCATGGAATAACATGTAGATCTTTATATTAAACCATGACGTAAGCTCCTCCCACTTCCATAGAAACTTAACTATTATTCTCATGTGACGTCAAAATCATGGAATAACATCAAGATATTCATGTTAAACCATGGTTTGTAACAGTTCACTATTCTTAAGTTGATTACTGCATAAAAACACCAAAGGAAAAATGCGTATTTATGTTATGGAGGCATGTTGACAGAAATGAAAACGGCCTAACACATGTAGTGAACTGTTTTCAGAATTGAGTTTTATTTGTAGACGACTCTGATATTTTAATTTGTGTTTATAGTCAAATTAACATTGATTAAAAATGACACGTATCGTTATTTCACAATGGATTCAACAATTATCGGTTTAATTGTAATATCAACATTTTGATATGAATAGGGAGATTAATTAGGAATACGAGTTAATGAAATTGCAATTAAAATTTGCATACTTGCTATCCAATTAAAAGTTTTTGACTTGAGAATAATTATTTTTTTAAATGAGAATGAAACATATATAGGTGAATTAAAAAGTTAATAAGAAGTGAGTAAAAATCATTACGTTTGGAATTGATCTACATGTATAGAACCGTTATATTGATTACTAGTATTTTATTTTACATGGCGATAACGGTAAACACCGTCAATTTTTTGTTTAACAATTCATAAATAAATTGATTTTGTAAAACCGCCAAATTTTGACACCGCAGATATAAAGTACAGTATTCGTCACCGAATATTCGAGTGCAAATTTGATACTCGATACTCGGACCTATCGGGTGATACTCGAGTATTCGAGTACTCGTTGACATCCCTATTATATTTAGTAATCAATGTTTAGTGTGCTACAAGAGTATGTATATTTAGTAATCGACGCTTAGTGTGCTACAAGAGTAGGTATACTTAGTAATCAACGTCTAGTGTGCTACAATAATAGGTGTATTTAATATTCAACGTTTAGTGTTCTACAAACGAAGGTATATTTGTTAATCAACGTCTAGAGTCCTACAAGAGTAGGTATATTTAGTAATCGACGTTTAGTGTGCTACAAGAGTAGGCATATTTAGTAATCGACGTTTAGTGTGCTACAAGAGTAGGTATAATTAGTAATCAACACTCAACGTCTAGCGTTGTACAAGAGTAGGTATACTTAGTAATCAACGTCTAGTGTGCTACAAGAGTAGGTATATTTAGTAATCAAGGTTTAGTGTTCTACAAGAGTGGGCATAACAAGTAATCAACGTTTAGTGTGCTACAAGAGTATGTATATTTAGTAATCGAGGTTTAGTGTGCTACAAGAGTTGGCATTATTAGTAATCAACGTTTAGTGTGCTAGAAGAGAAGGTATATTTAGTAATCGAGATTTAGTGTGCTACAAGAGTAGGTATATTTAGTCATCAACGTTTAGTGTGCTACAATAGTAGGTATATTTAGCAATCAACGTCTTGTGTGCTACAAGAGTGGGTATATTTAGTAATCAACACTCAACGTCTAGAGTGCTACAAGAGTAGATATATTAAGCAATCAACGAAAAGTGTGCTACAAGAGTAGATATATTTAGTAATCAACACTCAACGTCTAGAGTGCTACAAGAGTAGGTATATTTAGCAATCAACGTATTGTGTGCTACAAGAGTAGGCATAATGAAAGCGGGAGATTTGGCGCCTTGAAATCTGATTCAACCCATCATTTCTTTGGAAATGTCTGTACCAAGTCAGGGTCATTACGGCTTTCACAGTTTTCCGGTTGTTGACTGATTTTTTTCTATTTGTATACTTATGAGTTTTGATTTTACCTTTTGAAGATTGTTCGGAGTTCAGTTATTTTACAATTACCCTTATATTTAGTAATTAACACTCAACGTCTAGTGTGTTACAAGAGTAGGCATATTTAGTAATCGACGTTTAGTGTGCTACAAGAGTAAGACTATTTAGTAATCAACGTCTAGTGTGCTAAAAGAGTAGGTATACTTAGTAAATCATCGTCTAGTGTGCTACAAGAGTAGGTATATTTAGTAATCGACGTTTAGTGTTCTACAAGAGTAGGTATATTTGGCAATCAACGTCTAGAGTGCTACACGAGCAGGCATATTTAGTAATTAACCTTTAGTGTGCTACAAGAGTAGGCATATTTAGCAACCAACGTATTGTGTGCTATAAGAGTAGGAATATTTAGCAATCAACGTATAATGTGCTACAAGAGTAGGTATATTTAGTAATCAACACTCATCGTCAAGGGTGCTACAAGAGTGGTCATATTTAGTAATCAACGTCTAGTGTGCTACAAGAGTAGATATATTTAGTTATTAACGTCTGTTATACCACAAGAGTTGGTATATTTAGTAATCAACGTCTGGTGTGACCAACGGGTAATCGTATCTACCAATCAACGTCTAGTGTGCTACAAGAATATGTATATTTAGTAATTAACGTCTGGTGTGCCAGACGAGTAGGTATACTTTGTAATGAACGTCTAGTGTGCTACAATAATAGGTGTATTTAATATTCAACGTTTAGTGTTCTACAAGAGTAGGTATATTTGGTAATCAACGTCTACAGTCCTACAAGAGTAGGAATATTTAGTAATCAAGGTTTAGTGTGCTACAAGAGTAGGCATATTTAGTAATCAAGGTTTAGTGTGCTACAAGAGTAGGTATATTTAGTAAAGAACACTCAACGTCTAGAGTGCTACAAGAGTAGGCATATTTAGTAATCAACACTCAACGTCTAGAGTGCTACAAGAGTAGGCATATTTAGTAATTAACGTCTTGTGTGCTACAAGAGTAAGCATATTTAGTAGTCAATGTTTAGTGTGCTATAAGAGTAAGCATATTTTGCAATCAACGTATAGTGTGCTACAAGAGTAGGCATATTTAGTCATCAACACTCAACCTCTAGTGTGCTACAAGAGTAGGCATATTTAGTCATCAACACTCAACCTCTAGTGTGCTGCAAGAGTAGGCATATTTAGTAATCAACACTCAACCTCTAGTGTGCTACAAGAATAGACATATTTAGTCATCAACACTCAACCTCTAGTGTGCTACAAGAGTAGGCATATTTAGTCATCAACACTCAACCTCTAGTGTGCTACAAGAGTAGGCATATTTAGTAATTAACGTCTAGTATGCTACAAGAGTATGCATATTTAGCAATCAACGTCTTGTATGCTACAAGAATAGGTATATTTAGTAAATATCGTCTGGGGTGACGTGACCAAGGGGTAATCGCATTTACCAATCAACGTCTAGTGTGCTACAAGAATATGTATATTTAGTAATCAACGTCTAGTGTGCTACAAGAGTAGATATATTAATTAATGAACGTCTAGTGTGACACAATGGTAGGTATATTTAGTAATCAACGTCTATTGTGCCACAAGATTATGTATATTTAGTAATCAACGTCTGATGTAACACCTGTCTCCCACTTTTAATTTTTTTGGAATACAGATAGAGAAAAAACTGTGGGAGAAACGTGAATAATATGTAAGGTGGATTAAATAAAGGAGTAAGCATGATAAGGGTAGAAATTGGCCTAAAAAATATAAATGAAACGTATAGCTTTCGTTGTTCCTTGATTTTATAAGACCTTTACCCCATCTAATATTTTGGTAATAACTTTTCATATTTGCACGTAGGATGACGTCACACTAGTCAATGAAAAGTCTATCGTTTCGTGAAAATATATGAAATCTAACAAGAAATGTGTATTTTCTGTCAATTTTCAATATCTCCACAAGAAGGTAGCAATGGCATATTTTAGTTTGATGTTTAATATACATAAACACATATCTCATTTAATTTTTTGGTTGGTACCCGAGTGGGGAGAGTATGAAATCATAAAAAAAATATTTTAGGTCGATTTCTGGCAGCAGCCATATTTTAGTGGCCGTTTTCATCCGTACTAGACAGAAATACAAATCGACCTTTTAATCTCATCCAAAATAAAGTTGGTTATCTTAGTTATTTTGCTATGGGAGTAAAACTTGAACAATTTTTATGAAAAAAGCTACATTTTGGATGTGATTTACTGCCGACCTGATTGTACATCGACGGTTTTTTTTCTAACCCTCCGTGGAATTTCAGGTGTAACTATACTTTAATTGTATCCCCACAATTCACAAAAAATACAGAAAAAGCAAAACAAACAACAACAAAAAAATCACGTATTACTATTGGTACGTCAGATTATCTTAAAAATTAATTCATTGGACATGTAAACAACACATCGGAACTTTCAATTTTTAGTACTCTCTTTACTTTTTCTTTTCTTTTTTTTATTTTGACAAATATATTTTATTTAGCTCTTTGGCCAAGTGAATTCCAATAATTGTAATAACGTAAAGTTGATTTATATATAACTAAATTCTACCTTTTTAATAGTCACGATGCGGTAGCGTAATGGTTAGCACACATGATTCGGTTTTTGGTCAGACCAAGGTCAACATGTAGTGTGATTACGTCCGACTGATTTTTGCCCATTTGGTGAGTTTCGAAACCTTTGAAGTATTATAAACTGTATAAACATTGAATATAAATTGTCGCATATGTCATGAACACCTAAATATCTGCCGAGAGTCTTTTCGTTTTCCCATATTCATGCCTTCAGCTAAACCTTAGAAAAACACATATTTATTTGCTGTGTTCTTGTTCATAAGAATGCTATGGGGAGCGTGAAGACTAAAACTATGCCCAAGGAGACATAGTAGAGACTTTGTTTCAGTTTATCTAACTGAAAATTTGTTAAAAACTGAATAAACAATATGCAAGAACAGATGCACTGGCCACTGGGCAGAGGATACTAATAGTCCAGTAGAAGGGGCATTATTATATTAAATTAGCATTTATGACAAATAAATAGAAAGTTCATCAATTCTTGTTTACAAAAAAGAGTGGACCACTCAAATAGAGAGCAATATTGTCTCATGTCTACATTAATAACCACATCACTTGAGGAAATACAGATATATTTAAGAAAAGAACTGAAAATACAAGACACCAACATTTAACGATTTATTCAAATCATACAATGTATTGACAGACAACATACAAGTTGACCCACCATTTACATTACTCCGGGTAATTGAGAAACAAATCAAATGTCAATATATGGCACAATTTTACTATATTTTATTATTTGCATTACTGACCAAATATTAATATTAAGAACAAATTGGGACACAATTTTAGAATATTTCTTATTTCCTCTGCTCAACAAATATTCATTTTAAGAACTTACAGTAAAAAACCTGTGTAGCAAGGTTTAAAACGTATCGAAATGAGATTGTATGTTGATTTAAGCCTGTAAGAAAACTTTAAGGTATTGATCAGTAGACTGTAAGTGGCAGCTTCACCAACAGCGTTAATGTGCATGCTTTCTTACACCTGATCATCCTGTTAAGAAAACTTTAAGGTATTGATCAGTAGCTATAGACTGTAAGTGGCAGCTTCACCAACAGCGTTAATGTGCAAGCCGTCTTACATCTGATCATATTGAATATGGAATCTTTAGACAGTGTGCGACATCTAAACTCAAAATATGTGGGTAATCCTCTTCAGTTTTCATTTTTTTTTAAACAGAATTAAAAAAATTAATCCAAATCTAGATTTACAGATTATTTAACCTGCCTAACTGCTACTGTTAATAACAGTCCATTTCTTAACACTTTACACCAGTTTAAAGTAAGTAAAAATATAACTTTTACCACTATAAGTCAACAATTAATCACCAGTTATTTACAATAATATAAAATATACACATTCATAATAAAAAACATATTGATTCAATTATAATCAAAGATATTTGCAAATGAAAAAAAAGGTCTTGTTTTCATATTAAAATGCAATAATTCTGAATTGTAACAGGCAAATAAAATAATCTATCAACTACAGTAGTCATGAAAACACAATGTGAAAAAGTTGATCTTTAAATGAGGTTAAGGTCAGATCATACCTAGCAATGCAATGTATACATCGTACTCTCTCAGAAATTGATAAAATGACCGTTTCACACAGTTATTTCAGTCAGTATATTTGCAAACATATGCCCTTCATGATACATCTGCAGACCAATTATGCTGGGTCTAGATAAGACAATATCTTAGAAATTGACACTATAAAAATTAGAAGCAGAGCTTAAAAAATCATTGATATTTGAAAACGAGATCAACAGTTGGCATATATAGGGCATAAATTTCACAGCACAAGGGATTTACTGGCAAATATAAATTGTCTTTGTTTTCAAATTTTTGTCAAAAACATCCCATAATTAAAACTGAAAGTCAACACAAGTCACATCAAATCTAATTCATAAAAATGCTTACTACAATAATGGGTACTATTAGATACCTGCAACTACTCTACATATATATATATAGTAATTTTATTGAGCACAATCCTTTCTGAAACAAATTGCCAAAAGAGTAGTTATATTAACATACTTTAAATATGCAACGCAAATGTCTTTATTTTTTAATTATCAACAGTTTGATGGACCACAGCTATATAATAAATGAGTTTGCACTTGTTTTGCTATGTCTCACAACTAGAATGTACTTGGTTAATGAGCTACGAACCACTTCCAACTCTAAACTTAGAATATAACACAGTTAACGTCAGGTCTGGACCTGCGTCACCAACATATTGACTCAAATCTACTCAAACTAAGAGGTGCATTTCTTAATTGTGTCTTTTCCTGCCTCTTAAGTCTATTTTCAGGCCATCTCTCACAATGTATATTGAACTGATGATTTTGTCCGCATTCTTTAATACAACAAGTCTTGGTGGTGACTTTTTTTTAGATTCCAAGTTGCAAATTTTACCTAAAAAGAGAGGTTATCATAATGAAATTTTACAAGCAAGAAAGATAAAAGTGTTTTAAAGCTAATATATTGTATATTATATAATGACAGACTGTTGTAATGGGTAGAGAGAAACAATAAATAGTGCTAATCAAACAATGGCAACATATCAACAAGGGAAATTCGAGCAAGTTAATATTTTTTACCCCTTTTCTGAAGGGGTCATCCCTTCTATTTTCAATAGGAACCTTTATATTGGGATGTGTAGAACTCAATTTGAGAAAATAAAAAGGTGTTCATGGCAATCATGGGACATGGAACTTCTTAACATGGTGTAATCAATAACATTTGTTAAAATTCTAATACTTACATCAACCTCAGTAATCAAGTCAATTTCATTTTTGTTTGTTCGAAACTTGATTTTCTGTTCCACTTTTCTCATTATTTTCAGAACTTCCAGATTATCATCATTACCTTCATCATCACTGTCCTGCAAAAGTACCAACACAAATGGTAAAAAAAATGTAGAGAAGACATCAAAATTCAACTAATCTAATGAAATAATGTTTCCAAACCAAATACTAAACAATTCAAGTATTACATGTGTATGTCCATAATAAATCCAATTATTTCATGACTTCAGAAAATGTCTTTTTCTGATTGATTAACGATCTTTGATAAAACATTATATTCACCTTGTGTGACGTCACGCGAGGTGAATATAACATTCCACCAAGCTAAACCAAAGAAAATGTTGTGATGAAAGCTTATTTTAAGGGTGAAAGAAACATATAAATTGTGTCATTTAATAAAACAATTAATGACTCAATTCGATGGATACCAGGATTTATCAACCCAAGAATAATATATTTACCTTAGCCCCTAGGCCTCGGTAAATATACTATTCTTGGGTTAACTAGGAAGAACTGTTTTAGATACCTAAAACTTATGTCTCCCCTTAATGCGACCATCTATACAACAACCTATCTCAAAAGACAAAAATGTTATGGCCCGGACAAGAAAATACTATTGAAAAAAACATTATTTGACCTTGAGCTCAAAGTTCAAGGTCCCACGAAGGTCATTATGGTACACGACACACCGCCTTATGGTCATTGACAGGTCATGCACCCACATACCAAAATATCATTGACCTATCAGAAGACAAAAATGTTATGGCCTGGACAAGAAAATACTATTTAAAAACAATCATTTGACCTTGAGGTCAAATGTCAAGGTCCAATGAAGGCCATTAAGGTACGCGACACACCGCCTTATGGTCATGCACCCACATACCAAATATCATTGACCAATCTCGAAAGACAAAAAAGTTACATGTTCCAGACAAGCTTCGCTGACAAGAAGCGGAAGCAGAAGAAAAAATCAGACTAAAACAATATGTCACCCTTCATTTAAAGGGGAGACATAATAAATCTGTGTATCCACCTCATTAAAAGTCGTTAATTGTATATTATCCATTCTATAAGATGGAATGCTGGTACCAAATCAGGGTATGATATAATTTAATTGTGGCTACTAATTTCCTAGTTACCTTTTCAAGTCCAAAGATTTTGTCCAAGATTTGTAGTGAATCTGTCCATCTTTCTAATATTCTTCTTTTTTTAGCTCTGTTTTCATGAGATAAAACTCTTTTTCCATCTGTAATAAAAAAAAAGAAATAATAGGCATCATAAAGACTTCAAATCCATGAAGAAACTATTTGAAAGACATGAATCAATTCAGATATCAAATACTTTTTCTATTGTTTTTATTAATGTGAATATTGCGACAGGTCGTTCATCGCATTAATAAAAACATGCATTTTTATCTTTAGAAGTAATGTTCTATTAGAACATAAAACTCAATTCGAGATCGATATTAGTAGTATATGGGTACGGACAAAGTCGTATTTTTGGGGGATCCATATGGGGGATCTACCGGAAGTCACGTGACCGGAAATCACGTGATCGGAAGTGACGTCAGTCACGTGACCGGAAGCGGCCCGGAACCGGAAGTGACGTCAGTCACCCGGAAGTATGTTCTGCGCATGCGCAACCGGAAGTTGCGCAATCGTTTCCCGCGTTTTTTACTTCTTACTGTAGTAGTAGTATAAAATGTACCATTGCGCATGACCGGAAGTACCAGGGCCACCAGAAGTGACCGAAGGTCACCCTAAGGGTGTGCGCATGCGCAACCGGAAGTTGCGCAACGTTTCCCGCGGTTTTTTCTTCTTACTGTAGAACAAATACCATGGATGTTTCCCGCGTTTTTTCTTACTCTAGTAGTAGTACCATGGATACCGAAGGTCACCCAAAGGGTGTGCACTTTACACCGGAAGTTGGCTACAGGAAGTGAGGATTTCCCGCGTAGTAGGGGGTGTTCTCTACGACGTCCGCGTCTAACCGTGGTTACCCAGGTCATCTACCCCTTTCCCGCCCTTTTCATATACTATATGTGTAGTACTCCAAGTATTACATTACTATAGTAGTTGGGGTGTTCTCTACGACGTCTGCGTCTATCCCTGGTTACCCAGGTTATCTACCCCTTTCCCGCCATTTTCATTTCATATATAGTGTTGTGTAGTACTCTCTACTTTACTAAGATCCCTTAAGTCACCCAGATTTTGGGTCCAAATGAGATGTTGAAGGTAATACACCAAAACTGCAAGTATTTTCAGAGATATTACAGAACCATTTGGCTGTTGAACAAACAAATTGGATTTTTTCCGTTCATAACAATCTCAACGTTTAGTTGTGTTCCGTGTATCATTTTGCCCTTTAATTTTTAAATGTTTCATAATTCATAATTTTTTTTATTATATATCAACAACTTAAAAAAACCAATATATGATACATTGTGAGAATCTATTTTGATTATACCAGATTTGAAATACTCGTGACATGAATTAGTAACCCTTACATTTCCAAAGAGCCTATTTTTATTTTATTTTTTTTGCAATAAAATTATCTTATCTTAAATAAGACACATAAAAAAAATTGTTTCATAATTCACTTCTAAAAAAAAAATGTATGACTCTTGACAGAAAAAAATATTTTATCAACACCTTGTGAGAATCCATTTTTGAAATAATTGTGACATGAATTAGTAACCCTTACATCTCAAAGGAGCCTATTTATAGGCTTGTGTAAAACCCCATTCATCGATGACGTCACGGTAATCATGACGTCACAAGTTCAATGATAATGCCGTTCTGTAATAGCAAAGTCATTGCCTGTTTTGTTTTTTTTTTTGTTCTCAAAACCAAAAGTGGATTGAAATGTTTTACAGTACCAACCAATTATAGCACTGGAAATCTGATCAATGAGAGGACAGAATCCAGTATGCCACATCCAACCAGAGAAATACGAAAAAGAACCAACCAGACCCCTCATTCCAAAAGTAAACAACCAATTACAACCATCGTAATAATTGACTTTTCCTATGTAAATCCGGAAAAAAAATATACGGCATTACTTCCAGTCTACAACAATGCATATCAGAAAGAGCCACATCCTTGCGAGACATTTTTACAACGTTGATGATGAGTCGGCTGGTATATTTTACACAGAAGAAGGTGGTGGCATAGACTGGCTGTGGGATGCAATCCGGGATATAGTAGGTTTGTTCGTCAGCAACAACCAAGAATTTTCGAGGTTAGGCGGACAAACCTACCAAACAGATCAAAGACGGATCCTACTAGAGATGCCGATGGACTCTCTGGTAGGACTCACCAGAGGTCCAAACCGAAAGGAGTGTACAGGGGTATTGATCGTGTACGACTGTTGGAAACATCTAGTCGTCACGTCATACCCCTGTACACCAAGACAGAGAATCCCACAGCCAGATGAGGACGATGGTTGGCTTTCTTCGTGAAGCCAACCATCACATTTCAACGGTCCTTTTTAGGTCCAGGCCCTTTTAAGGGCCATACACATATTTCAATTAGAACGCAAATGTGTGTCTATCAATAAACATTTTCTGGATGCTGTTTGCTTGGCAAACCCCATCGAACTCACCACCGCAAGGCGAGCCCCGATGTCGTTATAGATAAAATCCAACCATCGTATTTTAAATATTATTATCGGTAATTTGTGTATTTTTTCCTTTTGAAGTGTGTCGATTGATAAAGCTTATCTCAACGTACTGGACGTGACATCAAAATTATTAGGTCAGTCCACAATTAGGCATACGTCAACTACCGTGCATGAATATACTTGTTTTGAAAAAACAAAATTGGTTGTGTCATCAAAATCAATAATAGAGAAAAGGTCAATGTTATTTTCGTTGCTACCGTAAACAACACATTTAACGGTTGGCCATGTTTGTTATATCTAAAACACTGCAATATCTAATGATGATGTAAAATTGAAATCAATCCAATTACAGAAAAGAGCTAAAATTTAATACAACATAGCACTGATCAGTAACAGGGAGACTCAACTAAAACTTCTGTGGTTGTACATAATTTCATAACCCCCGCCCCCGAATCATTTATCTATATCTATTTATACATGCATATCTGCCATTCTTAGTAAAAAGAAAGACTTTGTGTCGGTGTCTGTAATTAACTTTCTAAAATTAATAACATAAAATCTTAAATGCTTTCCGAATGGGGTTATTATGGGTGTTTATTGATTTGACCTATATTCAGAATATTTCAGTGAAACGTATTCGATATGGTTTTAGCACAAGTTTTTATGACACAAATTACTTACCGGTAGCATATTCGAACATTATAATTTCCAAAGCACACTTAAATCCAACAAAACCATCAACACACGTCAAATAGTTAAAAACATATCTTGCCGCCTCGTTAACTAGTTTTTGAATGAACATCGCGCACCAGAATCGAATCACATTTACAAAACAAGATCCAGCCGAAAAAAAATAATAATCCCATCAAAATATCGTTTTAAAGAATTCTTTTGATTATTTTTTTGAAAGTGAATTATAAATTACCCAAAAACAAAATGTCTAATATTCTGTATTTATCAGGATTAAGAATTAACTGGTAGAAGTGCTAAAATGGGTAACGGGTCACTGTGAGGTCCTATACGTCATAATAAATTATCCCGATAGGTGGTGTTACCATCTCGTACCTTCGTAACTTCATAACCTTGGTCTTTCGTAACCTACTTCGTATATATTAGAATAAAACAAGTTTATTAAAAAAAGAATTGATTTTATCGGTTATTACGTAAGATTTAAAATTGACACTGCATATAATTAATATTTTAAAGAAAAGAAGTTTTAAACGATACGTTCGCGTTCCAATTATATATACGGTCACAGAATCGTCATTGGTTTTTTGACAGACCATGACCATGTTCACCTGTGAGAAATGCAGAGTGGCCTTACTATAAATATAGATATTTATATGCGAAGAGTTCATTTCGAGATGGACTGTGCAACAGTATACCACAGAATCGTATCAACAATGTTTGAAGACGGCATAGTGAATGCAGGTCGACGGTATGTATTGTATGTGTTCACGCAGACCTATTGTGCACAGTATCCGGATCGAGCCCGTGACATCTGGACAGCCTATGATCGGGTGCTAGAAGGATTGAGATGTGTCCGACCAAACAACAGCCATGAAATCTGACCAATCAGAAGTCGCCATTTCCAGTCGATTAGCCAATCAGAAACCAGGAAAAAGAACCAATCAGAAAGCAGGATACAAAAAGAAACAACCAATGAACACCATCGAGACAAAGTGAAGTGGGTTATATAAAAGGATTACAGAGGAATCCCCGTGTCAGTCATGCCAAGCAACAGAAAGACCGATCTCGTTCAGAAAACTATGCAGAAAGCCAAGATAAGTTCACCATCCGAGGATAATACGAGCCAATCACCTCAGGAGAAAACGCCATTGAAGTTGTCGCTGGGAGGTGGCAGATATGCAGAACTCACAGAATGGAATGATACGAAGAGAGTGGATCTGAGATTTTGGGAAAACGATACGATTCCCACCAAGTATGGTGTCAGCTTATCATTACCACAGTGGAAAGTCTTGTGCAGTGCTACGCAAGTGGTGGACGATTTGATCAGTCGAGCGAAAGACGGAGAACCCGTACACTGGAGATATCATCTGGGAGAAGACGTCTACTTCATCATCAAAGCCCCTCAACTGAAAATTCACATCAGGAAACACTTCGTACCTAATGGAGAATGGACATTGTATCCTACGAAGAGAGGAGTGACCCTGGGTCTTTACGAATGGAAAGAACTGAAAAAGATCATACCTTTATTTGAAGAAAGAGACCCAGAACTGAGAATTGCCAATGTGTAAAATAAAGTATAAAAACTTGTATTTGTTGTTTGTTATAAATATGCCCTATCTACCCTAATTCAGTCAGTCGTACCCCGACATCCGAAACGACAACATGAGTAATACTTGTAGTTTATGTAATAGGACCTATATGTGGCCTGCAGGCTTAAAACGTCACTTAAAAAACAAACACGGTCAACAAAAGTCTACACTTAAGCAGCAGCAGCCATACACGTTTACCCCAGAGCAGCAGCAGCAGCAGCAGCAGCAGCCATATACCCCAGATCAGCAGCAGCAGCAGCAGCAGCAGCAGCCATATACCCCAGAGCTGCAGCATTGGCCATACTCACAGAGTAATGAAGAAGAACCCTATTATATTTTGAAAACCAATAATCCGTTTTTGTTTTGGGTTCCGGACGGATACGATCCCGGTCATTTCATGCCGTGGGTCCATCCATTTACCTGCGTGATCTCGGGACCAACAGGAAGTGGAAAATCTGTCTTTGTCAGGAGATTCGTACACAATATCAAACACATGATGACCCCAATACCGGATCGCATCTTGTGGTGTTATGGAGAATACCAGACTTTATACGGAACCGTAGATGGAGTGGACTTTCAACAAGGATTGCCGGACTTGGATAATTTAGATCCAAGAGAAAAATATTTAATCATCCTAGACGATCTCATGGACGAAACCGATCAAAGAGTAGCTTCTCTGTTTACGAAGAAGAGTCACCATAGAAACATCAGCGTCATGTACATCGTTCAGAATCTGTTTCATCGAGGAAAACACCATAGAACCATCAGTCTCAATGCCCATTACATGGTCGTCTTCAAAAACCCGAGAGACGTATCGCAGATCATGGCCTTGGCGCATCAAATGTATCCCCAAAGGACGAAATACTTTTTGGAAGCCTATAATGCAGCCACTGCTCAACCCCACAGCTATTTAGTCATCGACATGAAACAAAAGACACCGGACATATTGAGACTAAGAGGTCATATCTTTCTCGGGGAGAAACAGATAGCGTACGCCGATATTTAGTTATATATATCAGTCTATGCAAGATGAATTCAGTTTTACGAGAGATGTAGAAGGAGTAACATGGTCTCTCAGCGCTTAAAGAAACACGCCAACGAGTTAGTGTATTTACAAAAAGCAAGACCGTGTATTCGCAACCACCTCATAACCAAAGCCGATCGCAGCCTAGTCGACTGTCTGTGCGAGTGTGCCGATAATATTTTAAGAGGTAACGTCCCGTTAGCTAAACTCCAGAAGGAAAAACTCAAGAGAAATAAGGACGGATTGACAGAACTGACGAAAAAGTCGGTCTCTCTTAAAAAGAAGAAAGAGATCTTACAGAAAGGTGGATTTTTGGGATCCCTACTAGCACCGATTGCATCTGTAGTAGCACCGTTGCTCTCTACATTATTTCAATGAAACCCCTGGAATTGATGAAACAAGGCGGTCAGCTGCCGCGTCCCAAACCGCCAGTGGAACAACGCCTGAAAGTCATGGACACCTTGGATAAGAAGATGCAAACCATACTAGAAAGAGAAGACCTGTCGGCAGACGAACGTCTCAAGCTATACGACCAATCGTTCACTCGATATTTAAACATCTACGACGATTACAGACCCAAACCCGTGGTAGTCGCACCCGAACCCTTGAAACAGGACCTGGTCGATGACGAAATCTTGGAAAGCGTACCAAAAACAATGAAGGCCAAGGCACAACTCTTGTTGAAAAAAATGAAAACCAATCGAGACATTAGCTGGAACGAGAAAGGGGAACTGGAATACAAGGGAGAAACGGTTCAAGGAAGCAACGTGGTGGATTTAGTCAACGACGTACTACGCAAAAGGAAATATTTCAACCCACAAGGATGGGAAACATTCGGAGAGGCCTTACGAGAAACAAATGTTCCACAAGATTTGATTGGTCACGAGGACCGCTGGAGATACATCACTCAGACGAAAAGAACACCGAGATCTCACAAACGACAACAGAGTCCCTCCTCTATTAGACCGTACTCCCCAAAAACATCAAGAAGTACAAGACGTAATCAGAACTGGGTCGACTTTTAAAACGGAGGTTGAGACCACGAAGGGGTCAGTTGTAAACATGGAGTCGACCTATTACAATGTAGTTGCTCCCGCCAGTTATGGAGGGTTGAGTAAATTTAAACCGAAAGGGTATACGAAGAAAGAAGTCAGAGAATGGTTACAGTCTCAGGACACGTACACTTTGCATAAACCAACTAGACGAAGATTTCCCAGACGTCAAGTGGTCGTGTATGGAATAGATCACCAATGGCAGGCGGATTTAGTGGATCTAGCAAAATTATCCTCTTATAACAACGGATTCAAGTACTTGTTGACATGTATAGACGTGTTATCCCGATATGCATGGGTCGTTCCATTGAAAGACAAGACGGGGAAAACTTTAAAAGAAGCCTTCCAGGTCATTTTCAAGACGGGTCGACAACCGATACGTTTACAGACAGGCAAAGGAACTGAATTTACCAATCGAGTATTTCAAAAGTTTCCCAAGGAACACGACGTGCACTTCTTTACCACTTACAACGAGGAGACCAAAGCCAGTATCGTTGAACGTTTTAACAGAACATTGAAAACCAAGATGTGGAAGTATTTCACACACAGAGAAACCTTAACCTACGTAGACGTTCTATCCGAGATGGTCACATCTTATAACCACACCGTTCACAGAACCATAGGCATACCACCAGCATAAGTCACGTGGGCTAACCAAACAACGGTGTCCAAGAGGTTATATGGAAGAAAGGGACCCAAAAAATCGTCCAAATTTTCCCCCGGAGATAGAGTGCGACTCAGCAAAGCCAAGCATACGTTCAAGAAAGGATATTTACCCAACTGGACCGAAGAATTGTTTACGGTAGTGAAATGTATCGAAACCAGACCCCCGGTATACTTAGTCAAAGACGACCACGGTGAAATTCTGGAAGGAACATTCTATGGCGAAGAATTACAGAAAGTCATTAAGACAGACGACGCATACAAGATCCAAAGCGTTCTGAAAAAGAGAAAAAAGGAACGAAGAGTTCAGTATTTAGTCAAGTGGCTCGGATATCCCAAGTCCTTCAACAGCTGGATCCTTAAACAGGACCTACAAAAGCACACAACACCAACTTGAAGTGTCAGTCTTACGAATGACACCGAGTGACACGGACAGTGTATCGTCTTGGGTGACTTGTGGAAAGAAGACTCCACGTTCGGAGGTCGTATTTTTGTCTCAGGTACTCATCCTGTACACGGTTATCATAGTCAGCATTTATAACTTGACGGTCGAAGCGGAAAACAGTACCTTGTGGACGGCCTTACTGAGCAGTTGTCTGGGATACCTGTTACCTAGCCCCACGATCAAGACGAAGCATGTTTTACCTGACTCTACCTAGTAACAGTTCCATGAATTACTTTCCGAACAATACGTTGACTCATTACACGACGAATTTACCGAAAATAACGGATCTGGACGGAGCATGGGAAATCGGATTGGCAGAGATACAGTATCCTCACAGTTGGTATAACGTCAAGAATAACGAAGCCTGGTTGAAGGTACACTTTTACAAGGAGTCAGAACTACAAAAGCATTCGCTCTTGTTACCGGATGGGTATTATTCCTCGGACAAACGGCTCATTAAAGCCATCGAGGGAAAAAAA
>MJUT01006022.1:91853-105090 GCA_002080005.1 Gigantidas platifrons
GTGCTACAAGAGTAGGTATATTTAGTAATGAACACTCAACATCTAGAGTGCTACAAGAGTAGGCATATTTAGTAATCAAGGTTTAGTTTGCTACAAGAGTAGGCATATTTAGTAATCAAGGATTAGTGTGCTACAAGAGTAGGCATATTTAGTAATCAAGGTTTAGTGTGCTACAAGAGTAGGCATATTTAGTAATCAAGGTTTAGTGTGCTACAGGAGTAGGCATATTTAGTAATCAAGGTTTAGTGTGCTACAAGAGTAGGTATATTTAGTAATGAACACTCAACATCTAGAGTGCTACCAGAGTAGGCATATTTAGTAATCAAGGTTTAGTGTGCTACAAGAGTAGGCATATTTAGTAATCAAGGTTTAGTGTGCTACAAGAGTAGGTATATTTAGTAATGAACACTCAAAATCTAGAGTGCTACAAGAGTAGGCATATTTAGTAATCAACACTCAACGTCTAGAGTGCTACAAGAGTAGGCATATTTAGTAATTAACGTCTTGTGTGCTACAAGAGTAGGCATATTTAGTATTCAATGTTTAGTGTGCTATAAGAGTAAGCATATTTTGCAATCAACGTATAGTGTGCTACAAGAGTAGGCATATTTAGTAATTAACGTCTGGTATGCTACAAGAGTATGCATATTTAGCAATCAACGTCTTGTATGCAACAAGAATAGGTATATTTAGTAAATAGCGTATGGGGTGACCAAGGGGTAATCGCATTTACCAATCAACGTCTAGTGTGCTACAAGAATATGTATATTTAGTAATCAACGTCTAGTGTGCTACAAGAGTAGATATATTAATTAATGAACGTCTAGTGTGACACAATGGTAGGTATATTTAGTAATCAACGTCTATTGTGCCACAAGATTATGTATATTTAGTAATCAACGTCTGATGTAACACCTGTCTCCCACTTTTTATATTTTTTGGAATACAGATAGAGAAAAAACTGTGGGAGAAACGTGAATAATATGTAAGGTGGATTAAATAAAGGAGTAGGCATGATAAGGGTAGAAATTGGCCTAAAAATTAGGCAAATTATAAATGAAACGTATAGCTTTCGTTGTTCCTTGATTTTATAAGACCTTTACCCCATCTAATATTTTGGTAATAACTTTTCATATTTGCACGTAGGATGACGTCACACTAGTCAATGAAAAGTCTATCGTTTCGTGAAAATATATGAAATCTAACAAGAAATGTGTATTTTATGTCAATTTTCAATATCTCCACAAGCAGGTACCAATGGCATATTTTAAGGTAAAGGTAAAAGGTAAAATATATTTAGGTTTAAAAATTTCAACATCATACACAAGTGTTTTTTAGTTTGATGTTTAATATACATAAACACATATCTCATTTAATTTTTTGGTTGGTACCCGAGTGGGGAGAGTATGAAATCATAAAAAAATAATTTTAGGTCGATTTCGATATAAACCAATATGCCACATATTAATGCAGTTACCATAGCTTACTTAGATTAACATACTAGTATTGATATATAAAAGATATGACAAAGTCAGCTGGTATGCTTCTTCTTCCGTTTTATTTTAGTGGCCGTTTTCATCCGTACTAGACAGAAATACAAATCGACCTTTTAATCTCATCCAAAATAAAGTTGGTTATCTTAGATGTTTTGCTATGGGAGTAAAACTTGAACAATTTTTATGAAAAAAGCTAAATTTTGGATGTGATTTACTGCCGACCTGATTGTACATCGACGGTTTTTATTTCTAACCCTCAGTGGAATTTCAGGTATAACTATACTTTAATTGTATCCCCACAGTTCACAAAAAATACAGAAAAAGCAAAACAAACAACAACAAAAAAAATCACGTATTACTATTGGTACGTCAGATTATCTTAAAAATTAATTCATTGGACATGTAAACGACACATCGGAACTTTCTATTTTTAGTACTCCCTTTACTTTTTCTTTTCTTTTTTTTATTTTGACAAATATATTTTATTTAGCTCTTTCGCCAAGTGAATTCCAATAATTGTAATAACGTAAAGTTGATTTATATATAACTCAATTCTACCTTTTTAATAGTCACGATGCGGTGGCGTAATGGTTAACACACATGATTCGGTTTTTGGTCAGACCAAGGTCAACATGTAGTGTGATTACGTCCCACTGATTTTTGCCCATTTGGTGAGTTTCGAAACCTTTGAAGTATTATAAACTGTATAAACATTGAATATAAATTGTCGCATATGTCATGAACACCGAAATATCTGCCGAGAGTCTTTCGTTTTCCCATATTCATGTGTTTAGCGACAGGAAAATGGGGGGAGGAATTTGCGTTTTATTTAATGTTAAAATAACAGTTAAAACAAAATACCATATGTCCATAGATATTTGACCCTCGAGTTATAGCACTCCATTTTGGGTTAACTACTCGGAGCAAACTTTTTTGAGCATCACATGACAAATACAATAACTTGATATTTATCATACAGACACAAAATGAAATTCACGTGTTCACCTTTTGAGAACTGATTAATGATACTTTTGATAGATTATCGTTATATTAAGGTTTTCCTCATTTTCCATGATATTACAATTTACATACAGATACTTATTTAATATCGGAACTTCAGTATCCATTCATTGGAGTTTTAGAATGTAAGTTTAATCTTGATGGATTAATACAAGTAAATTATGAACGGAATATAATGAGAATAAACATAACATGGTTTTCCCCTACAATAAAAAAACAGAAAACATCTTTTCAAAAAATATTGGAGCATATTGATTATTAAATAGCATGTATGAATCTATTGACGCTATACATTCCCCAGTTCTTTAAATTGTGAAATGTTAGGTAACATAATAAGATAGAAATATAGCTGATAATTTTCTAGCATCAATTCTTAATCATTAGTAAGAGTGATAGTTACTTACCGCCAAGTGAACAATAAAATTATTCTTCAGCTATGCCATGACGAAAGCAAGTTAAGTTTATATCAAAATGGTGATTTCCGCTTTGTTCTAGACTAACACACTTAGTTGGGATTTTTAGTGCTAGCTCACTGCTCCGCGTGTAGACATGGGGATTCACACATTATCATGATTCCGAGCCAACCAGTTTTTGTTCTTATGCTTTACTGTTGTGTGCTTAGCAGAGATGCAACACATACCAATTTTATAGTCTTTGGTTTGACCCGATCAGGGCTCGAAAACTATGATCTGTCATATTCCAGACGAGGACGTTAACCAATATGCCACAATGCAGTTACCATAGCTTACTTAGATTAACATACTAGTATTGATATATAAAAAATATGACAAAGTCAGCTGGTATGCTTCTTCTTCCGTTTTGTTTGGTTTTCTATGTAAGACAAGCCATAAAGACAGGTGCGCGTGACCCTGTCTTACATGGCATTGTCAGCCAATCAAATCGGCCGAGTATAATCAATAATCAATTCTACGACTGCTGTAGTAATATAAATTGTCATCTTAGTAGATCCAAAAAAGCTTCAATTTTATATCAATTTTACCTGAATTTTAATTGATTTCCCCTAATATATTTAATGCGGTTTTAAATAAGTGTGTATTTACTGCATTGCACATGGCATTGTAATATTTTGTGTAGTAAACATGACATTGACATGCGAATGAATGAATGAAATCGACATGCTTTGTTTTTAAGTTGAAACGGAAGAAACAGGTACTTGCACTCGTCCTTGTTGAACATCTGAGATTTCTTCCACTCGTGAGAGAAATTCAGCCTCTTTCCACTCGTTCCGCTACGCTCTACTCGTGAAAAGACGAATTTCTCACACTCGTGGAAGAAATCCCAGATCTTCAATAGGGACTTGTGTAAGAACCTATTAGTCTTTTTCATCTTTTTTTTTTTATTTCATTTTGTCTTTGTTATCTTTAGAATCCCCCTCATACAACTTTTAATTTTTATATACCATATACAGAAAAGATTCCTGACACATGCTAATCTGGGTCACGGGTCATTGTGAGTAGCATGTGTAGTCACGTGAACAGATATGGTGTTGAAAAAACTGTTGGTACTCATAAAATATTGATAAATGCAATACAAGTTTATGTTTGTCTTCAAGAAATATGATAGAAAAAACCATGTGTGAAGTTTTATGACGGAATATCTCCGATTTCTATTCTATATATAAATTTATGAATTGAAGTTTTAGAAATACTCACAGCTAATTTTAGCCATGTATTTTTATCTTGGACAATAATGAGCGTCCTGATTGGATGACCGATTTAAAACACACTGAATCTGCATGGTTTAGCAAGGTTACTCAGGTCAATAGTTTATAAATATAGAATGTTGACAATGTAAAGGAAAGATGCTATGTTATATTTATTCATTTGTTTGATTCTGGAATATTGTTGATCATTGATTTAAACAAGAAAAAAAGGGAAAAAAGGGGTGAATTTTACAGTTAAATAAATGTTATGTTTCGACAGTTTAAAGAGAAAAATATAAATTTGTTGCGACTAAAGCTTAAATCAGCGTTAAAAATTTAACACAAATCAGTGGTTTTATAAATGAGATTTATTATAAATAGAAAATCTGAATTTATTATTTATTAATTTATTATTAATGGTACAATTTTATATCCCTTGGGGGAAAAAAAATAATAATCCAGGATTAGTTTTTAATTAACAAAAAATCCAGGACCCCTGTGTCCATGAATTTTTTTTTTTTTAAAGTTAAATAATATGAAATATTGATTTAATATAAATATATTCCGATAATATGCATATATCGCAATATGCTAATTTTGGCATTATTTTTATTCAAAAGAAAGACTTGACCTATAATTTACGTAAACATTGTCGGAAAGCAGTTGCCATGAATAGAATTGATGATAGAGAACAAATACTAGAAGCAAATATTAAAAATAAAAATCTATTTTATTAGCTAATAAAGAAACAGAGAGTGAAATAAAGTAATCATATAGATGAATTGAATGTTGATGGTATTATATATTCATCGGAAGTTCAATATTTTGGATGGTTGGAAACATCATTTTGAGAAACAAACTTGTAAAAATAAAAAAGAAATAACGTTAGAGAAATGAAATAAGGAAAACGGATCGTATAATATTGCTATCGTTGCCTTGTTTAGTGCCGACTGAAAATAATGAACTGACATTTATCACTTTTATACAATTTAAAATTATAAAAGTGTTCAAAAACCCAAAGAATTAACACGACTTCTTCTCATAAAGAAATATATATTTACGATAAACATATCGTGTTCGTATATGGCCGAATATTTTTTTTTCAAATCTTAATAGCATATTATACATGTACATTAAAACTCAAAAGTACCACCTGGCTTCATTGCCATTTGCATTGCCAGTATCAAAATAACCTTTTATTCAGAAAAATGAGAAATTATAAAGTTCAGAAAATAAAAAAGACCGTTAGAAAGGTAATATATAAGACTACCTAAATATTGCATTATTGTGGCCAGAGATTGACGGACAGTTGCTTCAGGTGTGTGGTTACAATGTACTGTGATGTGCTCATCACATGGATATTGACTTTCGTAATGACTGAAGTGCATATCTCACCGACACTAAAGACTTACTTGAACCCCAGTTACTTGATGATGACAATGAAGTGAAGATTCTACTGAAGAATATAATGCACCTGTGACATTGGATTTTTTCGATAAGCATTATTAGTTGTGATTACCATTATCACAAAGAAGTATAAGGAAGCATTGTCCATCGATCTGCACGACCATGCACCCTAAGTTGTGGTTAACTTATGGATATACGTCAACATCTTGAATATAATGTATGGTATAGTCATGATAGTACATTAGTGCTATTTTGTATTGGATAATGTCTGATTTTCTCCTTGATATGTCATTGTTGCCTCCGTGTTACCCTTAAGCTTCGTTGCTAGCTATATAGGAATAGGTTCAATTTTCATTTACTAGATAGGTATGATTAAGCAATGGATTTTGATAGAAAGTACAACAGTATTCACTAATGGTTAGGCCACTGTTAACTGAGAGTTCGGATAAAATGTTGTGCCGTTAAGACTAGATATCAGCTACTAGATATAGCCTAGCAATCATATAAGGGCATTATATTATTCCCCGATAGTACATTTCTTTTGGCCATGGTGTTGTCTGTTTGTCTTCGATATACGAATTCTGACTACCACTTTGATATCTTCAAACTCTTCTTAAGATAATGCGACTTTGACCTACATTGTTAACACTTAACTGTGTTAAAAAATTATGTTTAGGTCTATTTTCACCCACTATTAGATGTTACATCTCGGGTATTATTAATTTGAAGAAAAATATATACCTGAACCTCTAGCCATAAGGTGATTTCTTAGGTTTTCATGATTTATTTTATCATTATGGTATTCTAGTTTTTGAATGTATGCAGGTAAAATAAAATAAGGAGATTTGACATCTCAAGGTCTACGTTAATTTGTAATTTTTTCTTTTCTGTTTGATGTTTAAGTGTTATCTCGTTCGGACGGACTTACGCACGTCCAAACGATGCTTCCGTGCCATAACGTTTTAAGCCTCAACCAATTAATTTGATATATGGATATGTTGTTTATAACAACAAATGGCAGATCAACTCGATTTTGGGGTAAATTGGGTGAAGGGTTTTTCAGTTAGAAGGGCATCCGTGTTCATGGACACATTACATTCTTTTTTAATTCAACATGGATTATATCCTTACATGCCGCTGTGGCCCCGCTTTACCATTTTACGCAGTTGATTTGGTTCCTTTCACATTCTAATTACTGAGAATAATTTCCTCTCATGATTTAAAAAAATTAAAAGATCAAAATTAGGTTATAAAAAGAAAAAAAAAAGCAATTTACAGAGCTCAGCATTGACGAGTCTAGGTTGCTAGGGATAATATTTGATTACAAGGGACATTGTAAGGTTTAAGGAATTCTGGCTAGTAAATGATATTATCATATACTTACTCAAGATATGTTTAATTTTGCATTTGTGATAAATTCGAAATGCAACAAATCATATCTCCCAGGGGTGTAATAACCAGATCCGTATTACATGGGGGTGTAATATGGATTTTTCAAAATGGCGGCCGAAAATTTGCCTGAAATCGAGTATATAGTTTTTCACAATTATCTTTGTCTTTTTTGGAAAAAAAAATTCTTCCGAAATTCATATTTTCCGGTCCGATCAGTTTTCGTTATTAATGTATCGTTGCTTACTTCCGTCGGCTGTCACTGTCAAAATGGATTACGAAGAAAACATGGAAAATGTTCGTTATGCAACGAATAATGACACTCCTTTATGAACCAAAGATTGAATCATCTTGAGTTGTTTTATTAAAAGTGTAACTGTATAAGGATTATGTCTCTAAATACATGTAATAAAACGTAGATATAATATGACATTATTGCATCATATCTCAAATCCCGCTACATGGTTTCTGAAAACGATCAGCTCTCACAAATATGAAGAAAGACGCATTGAAGTATATGATAAATAGGTTATGATATGACATTTTTCACACTGCATGAAATATCTCCTTTTGAGGCAACCAAAAGGTATTGAAAATGTCATATTTTCATTACATTTTGTTGTATTTTGGATACATTTTGAAAAAAATCAAAAGGTCTAAAAGATCATCTTTTTGTTCACCTTTTGTTTCTTAAAAGGTAGTCGAAATATCCCACTTTTGTTAACATCAAAAGGTGTATGAAATGCCAACTTTCATATGGTTAAAATATAATCAAAAGATGGACTTCCCAATTAACTTTTAGTAACAAATATCAATCAAAGTTCACCTTTTTTCACCAACATATAAACCAAATGTCATCTGATTGAACCAAAAGATCAATCAAAGTTCACCTTTTTTTCACCAAAATATAAACTAAATGTCATCTGATTGAACCAAAAGATCAATCAAAGTTCACCTTTTTTCACCAAAATATAAACCAAATATCATCTGATTGAACCAAAAGATCAATCAAAGTTCACCTTTTTTCACCAAAATATAAATCAAATGTCATCTGATTGAACCAAAAGGTCAATCAAAGTTCACCTTTTATCAACAAAATATAAACCAACTGTCATCTGATTGAACCAAAAATCACCAAGAAGGTGACCTTTCCAAATTGAAATATTACAAAAAGTCATCAAAACCTGATTTTGTTCAGATTTTAAGACCCATTTACTATCTAAACATGTTTAAGATCTGAAAAGTGTTTAGGTTTGAAACACGTCTTACTCAAAAGTGTTTAGAAAGCAAACATGTTTATCTCACAAAGTGTTTAGAATCTGAATGTGCTTTACTAGGAAGTGTTTAGAATTTGAACGTGTATTGCTAGAAAGTGTTTAGAATTGTAACATGATTAGCTCGAAAAGTGCTTAGAATGTAAGCATGTTTCACTCAAAAGTGTTTTGAATTAAAACATGTTTACACCACTCGACAAATGAGGTTTTCATTGTATTCTGTAACAATGGATTTTTTTAAGTTGCCTTCAGCTAAACCTTAGAAAAACACATATTTATTTGCTGTGTTCTAGTTTATACGAATGCTCAGGGGAGCGTGAAGACTAAAACTATGCCCAAGGAGACATAGTAGAGACTTTGTTTCAGTTTATCTAACTGAAAATTTGTTAAAAACTGAATAAACAATATGCAAGAACAGATGCACTGGCCACTGGGCAGATGATACTAATAGTCCAGTAGAAGGGGCATTATTATATTAAATTAGCATTTATGACAAATAAATAGAAAGTTCACCATTTCTTGTTTACAAAAAAGAGTGGACCACTCAAATATAGAGCAATATTGTCTCATGTCTACATTAATAACCACATCACTTGAGGAAATACAGATATATTTAAGAAAAGAACTGAAAATACAAGACACCAACATTTAACGATTTATTCAAATCATACAATGTATTGACAGACAACATACAAGTTGACGCACCATTTACATTACTCCGGGTAATTGAGAAACAAATCAAATGGCAATATATGGCACAATTTTACTATATTTTATAATTTCCATTACTGACCAAATATTAATATTAAGAACAAATTGGGACACAATTTTAGAATATTTCTTATTTCCTCTGCTCAAAAAATATTCATTTTAAGAACTTACAGTAAAAAACCTGTGTAGCAAGGTTTAAAAAGAAACGAAATGAGATTGTATGTTGATTTAAGCCTGTAAGAAAACTTTAAGGTATTGATCAGTAGACTGTAAGTGGCAGCTTCACCAACAGTGTTAATGTGCATGCTTTCTTACACATGATCATTCTGTTAAGAAAACTTTAAGATATTGATCAGTAGACTGTAAGTGGCAGCTTCACCAACAGCGTTAATGTGCATGCTTTCTTACACATGATCATCCTGTTAAGAAAACTTTAAGGTATTGATCAGTAGACTNTTCAGTTAGAAGGGCATCCGTGTTCATGGACACATTACATTCTTTTTTAATTCAACATGGATTATATCCTTACATGCCGCTGTGGCCCCGCTTTACCATTTTACGCAGTTGACTTGGTTCCTTTCACATTCTAATTACTGAGAATGATTTCCTATCATGATTTAAAAAAATTAAAAGATCAAAATTAGGTTATAAAAAGAAAAAAAAAGCATTTTACAGAGCTCAACATTGACGAGTCAAGGTTGCTCGGGATAATATTTGATTACAAGTGACATTGTAAGGTTTAAGGAATTCTGGCTAGTAAATGATATTATCATATACTTACTCAAGATATGTTTAATTTTGCATATGTGTTAAATTCGAAATGCAACAAATCATATCTCCCAGGGGTGTAATAACCAGATCCGTATTACATGGGGGTGTAATAATGTGTGCCGTATTACATGGGGGTGTAATATGGATTTTTCAAAATGGCGGCCGGAAATTTTGCCTGAAATCGAGTATATAGTTTTTCACAATTATCTTTGTCTTTTTTTTAAAAAAAAATTCTTCCGAAATTCATATTTTCCGGTCCGATCAGTTTTCGTTATTAATGTATCGTTGTTTACTTCCGTCGGCTGTCGCTGTCAAATTGGATTACGAAGAAAACATGGAAAATATTCGTTATGCAACGAATAATGACACTCCTTTATGAACCAAAGATTGAATCATCTTGAGTTGTTGTATTAAAAGTGTAACTGTATAAGGATTATGTCTCTAAATACATGTAATAAAAACGTAGATATAATATGACATTATTGCATCATATCTCAAATCCCGCTACATGGTTTCTGAAAACGATCAGCTCTCACAAATATGAAGAAAGACGCATTGAAGTATATGATAAATAGGTTATGATATGGCATTTTTCACACTGCATGAAATATCTCCTTTTGAGGCAACCAAAAGGTATTGAAAATGTCATATTTTCATTACCTTTTGTTGTATTTTGGATACATTTTGAAAAAAATCAAAACGTCTAAAAGATCATCTTTTTGTTCACCTTTTGTTTCTTAAAAGGTAGTCGAAATGGCCCACTTTTGTTAACATCAAAAGGTGTATGAAATGCCAACTTTCATATGGTTAAAATATAATCAAAAGATGGACTTCCCAATTAACTTTTAGTAACAAAATATCAATCAATGTTCACCTTTTTTCACCAAAATATAAACCAAATGTCATCTGATTGAACCAAAAGAACAATCAAAGTTCACCTTTTTTCACCAAAATATAAACTAAATGTCATCTGATTGAACCAAAAGATCAATCAAAGTTCACCTTTTTTCACCAAAATATAAACCAAATAACATCTGATTGAACCAAAAGATCAATCAAAGTTCACCTTTTTTCACCAAAATATAAAACAAATGTCATCTGATTGAACCAAAAGATCAATAAAAGTTCACCTTTTTTTACCAAAATATAAACCAAATGTTATCAGATTGAACCAAAAGGTCAATCAAAGTTCACCTTTTTTCACCAAGATATAAATCAAATGTCATCTGATTGAACCAAAAGGTCAGTCAAAGTTCACCTTTTATCAACAAAATATAAACCAACTGTCATCTGATTGAACCAAAAATCACCAAAAAGGTGACCTTTCCAAATTGAAATATTACAAAAAGTCATCAAAACCTGATTTTGTTCAGATTTTAAGACCCATTTACTATCTAAACCTGTTTAAGATCTGAAAAGTGTTTAGGTTTGAAACACGTCTTACTCAAAAGTGTTTAGAAAACAAACATGTTTATCTCACAAAGTGTTTAGAATCTGAATGTGTTTTACTAGGAAGTGTTTATAATTTGAACGTGTATTGCTAGAAAGTGTTTAGAATTGTAACATGATTAGCTCGAAAAGTGCTTAGATTGTAAGCATGTTTCACTCAAAAGTGTTTTGAATTAAAACATGTTTACACCACTCGACAAATGAGGTTTTCATTGTTTTCTGTAACAATGGATTTTTCTTAAGTTGCCTTCAGCTAAACCTTAGAAAAACACATATTTATTTGCTGTGTTCTAGTTCATAATAATGCTCAGGGGAGCGTAAAGACTAAAACTATGCCCAAGGAGACATAGTAGAGACTTTGTTTCAGATTATCTAACTGAAAATTTGTTAAAAACTGAATAAACAATATGCAAGAACAGATGCACTGGCCACTGGGCAGATGATACTAATAGTCCAGTAGAAGGGGCATTATTATATTAAATGAGCATTTATGACAAATAAATAGAAAGTTCATTATGTCTTGTTTACAAAAAAGAGTGGACCACTCAAATAGAGAGCAATATTGTCTCATGTCTACATTAATAACCACATCACTTGAGGAAATACAGATATATTTAAGAAAAGAACTGAAAATACAAGACACCAACATTTAACGATTTATTCAAATCATACAATGTATTGACAGACAACATACAAGTTGACCCACCATTTACATTACTCCGGGTAATTGAGAAACAAATAAAATGGCAATATATGGCACAATTTTACTATATTTTATAATTTCCATTACTGACCAAATATTAATATTAAGAACAAATTGGGACACAATTTTAGAATATTTCTTATTTCCTCTGCTCAACAAATATTCATTTTAAGAACTTACAGTAAAAAACCTGTGTAGCAAGGTTTAAAAAGTATCGAAATGAGATTGTATGTTGATCTAAGCCTGTAAGAAAACTTTAAGGTATTGATCAGTAGACTGTAAGTGGCAGCTTCACCAACAGCGTTAATGTGCATGCTTTCTTACACATGATCATCCTGTTAAGAAAACTTTAAGGTATTGATCAGTAGACTGTAAGTGGCAGCTTCACCAACAGCGTTAATGTGCATGCCGTCTTACATCTGATCATATTGAACATGGACTCTTTAGACAGTGTGCGACATCTAAACTCAAAATATGTGGGTAATCCTCTTCAGTTTTCATTTGTTTTTAACAGAATTAAAAAAATTAATCCAAATATAGATTTACAGATTATTTAACCTGCCTAACTGCTACAGTTAATAACAGTCCATTTCTTAACACTTTACACCAGTTTAAAGTAAGTGAAAATATAACTTTTACCACTATAAGTCAACAATTAATCACCAGTTATTTACAATAATATAAAATATACACATTCATAATAAAAAAAAATATTGATTCAATTATAATCAAAGATATTTGCAAATAAAAAAAAGGTCTTGTTTTCATATTAAAATGCAATAATTCTGAATTGTAACAGGCAAAATAAAATAATCTATCAACTACAGTAGTCATGAAAACACAATGTGAAAAAGTTGATCTTTAAATGAGGTTAAGGTCAGATCATACCTAGCAATGCAGTGTATACATCGTACTCTCACAGAAATTGATAAAATGACCGTTTCACACAGTTATTTCAGTCAGTATATTTGCAAACATATGCCCTTCATGATACATCTGCAGACCAATTATGCTGGGTCTAGATAAGACAATATCTTAGAAATTGACACTATAAAAATTAGAAGCAGAGCTTAAAAAATCATTGATATTTGAAAACGAGATCAACAGTTGGCATATATAGGGCATAAATTTCACAGCACAAGGGATTTACTGGCAAATATAAATTGTCTTTGTTTTCAAATTTTTGTCAAAAACATCCCATAATTAAAACTGAAAGTCAACACAAGTCACATCAAATCTAATTCATAAAAATGCTTACTACAATAATGGGTACTATTAGATACCTGCAACTACTCTACATATATATATATAGTAATTTTATTGAACACAATCCTTTCTGAAACAAATTGCCAAA
>MJUT01006022.1:115453-129867 GCA_002080005.1 Gigantidas platifrons
CCTAGTAACAGTTCCATGAATTACTTTCCGAACAATACGTTGACTCATTACACGACGAATTTACCGAAAATAACTGATCTGGACGGAGCATGGGAAATCGGATTGGCAGATATACAGTATCCTCACAGTTGGTATAACGTCAAGAATAACGAAGCCTGGTTGAAGGTACACTTTTACAAGGAGTCAGAACTACAAAAGCATTCGCTCTTGTTACCGGATGGGTATTATTCCTCGGACAAACGGCTCATTAAAGCCATCGAGGGAAAAAAAGCACAGGACGGAACTCAAGAATAAATTCCACATGGTTTTCAAGGAAATCAATCATAAAATCGATATGAAAGTGAAAAAAGATTGTCAAATCATCATCAGTCCTTTATTACAATCCATGTTAGGATTCAGACAAGCTATATTCCCGCCGGGGGAGTATGTTTCAGATTGGGTAGCTGACGTCAAGAAAGGATTAAATTCTCTGTACGTGTATTGTCCCTTGGTGGAACCGAGAATGGTGGGAGATGCCCAAGTACCGTTATTGAGAATCGCACCGGTGGAAGGAAGAGACGGAGAAATGATCACCCGGGTGTTTGATCCGATACAGTACTGTCCCCTCTTACAACGACGATTTCAGACCGTGGAAATAGATATAAGGGACGACACAGGGTCTATAGTCCCATTCGAAAGAGGACGAGTGGTGGTGACACTTCACTGTAGAAAACGAAAAGAATTCTTTCTAGAATGAAACCAACTCATCATCACGATACGAAAGTTTACCACGATTATTACACACACCAAGCCGGAAAAGGATATCCGGTATTTGCCGGAAGACGATATCAAAGAGGACATGGACTTGGCAGTATCTTTGGAGGACTCTTTAAAGCAGCCATGCCTTTGTTGAAAAGGGAGCAAAGACCCTAGGACGCGAGGCTTTAAAAACGGGGTTAAATATTGTCGGAGATGTCGTACAAGGAAAAAATATCAAACAGGCAGCACAATCACGATTGAAATCAACAGGGCAAAACTTATTCCAGAAAGCTATGGACACGGTAGGACCCCCAGGACAACGAGCTATAAAAGGACCTACCAAGAGAAAAAAGACCAGACGTCGGCAGACCAAGCAACGGAACACATCGAATGATATGTTCGGATAAGAATGGCACCTGTACACCACAACTCATGCGAATGCACGAAATCAGAACTGGATTTATTTGAAGTTCCACCAACACAGACCAGTGTGGAACATGGCTATTGGGAGCAGAAAGGATTGACATCGGTTCTAACGGATCAAGGACCTTACGAATTTGCAGTCAGTGGGACGGGGGACGACTACATCGACTTGGCTAATACTTACCTGTTTGCGGAAGCACATATCGTGGATGACGACGGTACTGCATTGGATGCCGGAGCGGACGTTTATGGATGCATTCCCTCTTTTGTGATGTCAGTGTTAGCCTCAACGAAAAACTGGTTTCATCACCGACCAGCTTGTACCCTTACAGAGCTTACATAGAAACATTACTCAGCTATGGCCCAGCTGCCAAAGAATCTCAATTAACGGGAGTCATGTGGTACAAGGATACACCGGGACATCAAAATAAGAGAACAACCGATAACAGAGGATTCACGTCCCGGAAAGCATTGACGCCGAAAGCAAGTCTGTACAGATGATGGGAAAACTACACTTGGATTTATTTTGTCAAGAGAAATATTTACTGAATCACGTCGATCTGAAAATCAAATTACGACGAAGTCGAGACGTGTTTGCCCTAATGGCCGATGCCCACACCTATACGATCAAAATCAAGGATCTCGCTTTATTTGTGAGAAATGTACAGTTAAGTCCTGCCGTAAGAATGGGTCACGTCAAAGCTTTGGAAATGACCAGCTGTAAAAAACCCATCCGACGTATAGAAGTCAAAGTAGATACGGTTCCCAGTGGCAACATGAATTACATACAGGACAACATGTTTTTGGGCCAATTACCAAAGAGACTGGTAATTGGTTGCGTGGACAGCGACGCTTTGAACGGAGTAATCACCAAGAACCCTTTCGATTTTAAACACTACAAGATAAATTTTGTCGCATTGAATATGGACGGGCGACAGATTCCCGTCAAACCGTTACAGCCCGACTTTGAAAACGCAGGTTATATTCGCAGTTATATGGAACTCTATACCAGTACGGGAAAGATGTATCAAGACGAAGGAAATACCATCTCCAGAGAGGAATACGCTAAAGGAAGCACCTTATTTGGATTCGATCTCACACCCGACATGTCGGAAGTGGGAACGTTTCAACTTATAAAACAGGGTAATTTACGTGTGGAGATTCATTTCGCAGAAGCCCTTACAGCGACCATCAACGTGATCATGTATGCAGAATTTGACAACGTCATTGAAATTGATAGAAACAGACAAGTCTTGTTTGACTACAGTGCTTAGATGAACACCTTAGAGATTGACACTCTATTGAAAAATCATCCTCGTACCAGACCGGTGTTTAGAGGAGTGTACGCCAGAAACCGATTACCCACACTATTAAACGTACCTTCGGCCCTGGTGGGAAATACGGATCCAGACAACCGCGTGGGACAACATTGGGTAGCCATTTATATCGACGCCAATTCTAGAGGAGAATATTACGATCCTACTGGAACACCACCCTTTTTAAGGGCTTAGGTGAACTTTATGAACGAACATTGTACGAGTTGGACTTACAATGCCGTTCGAGTACAAGAAGAAGGATCTACCGTGTGCGGACATCATTGCATTTTTTACCTCATTCATCGATGTGAAGGACATACCATGACAGACGTTACCAGGCTCTTAGAAAACCATGTGGAAGCGACGGACATTGTACATAAATTTGTGTTGTTACTTGTTAAACATGTGTTATGAAAAAAAAAAAAGGTTAATGCAACCTATAACTTTTTTTAGTTATAGCCAGTCACAAGCCTGGATAAATGCAGAGTGACCTTCTATTGGGTGATCAAATGGTGTAAAGTGTACAACCTCCGGTTGCGCACACCACTTTGGGTGACCTTCGGTATCCATGGTACTACTACTAGAGTAAGGAAAAACGCGGGAAACATCCATGGTATTTGTTCTACAGTAAGAAGAAAAAACCGCGGGAAACGGTTGCGCAACTTCCGGTTGCGCATGCGCACACCCTTAGGGTGACCTTCGGTCACTTCCGGTTGCCCTGGTACTTCCGGTCATGCGCAATGGTTCATTTTATACTACTACTACAGTAAGAAGAAAAAAAGGCGGGAAACGATTGCGCAACTTCCAGTTGCGCATGCACAGAACATACTTCCGGGTGACTAACGTCACTTCCGGTTCCGGACCGCTTCCGGTCACGTGACTGACGTCACTTCCGGTCACGTGATTTCCGGTCACGTGACTTCCGGTAGATCCCCCACATGGATCCCCCATAAATACGACTTTGTCCGTACCCATATACTACTGATATTTATAAGCCCATTTCTAAAAACACAAAACCCTCCTCTAGTCTATTCAGATTGAGTTTTTGGTAATGTTGGAAGTTGTTCAACACTGTTTATAATGAAAACGTCCCACAAAAGTGATGAATTAAAAAAAAAATTAAAAAAGGGGGGAGGTCCACAAAATGGCTCAAAACGCTAGTTTATGCTTCTTGTTCCTCACCCTTTCTTCAAAACGGATTATATTGTATTAGTTTCAGGAAAATGTCTTGCGAGTTCGATAATGCCTTACCCCTGAGAAATTAAACTGTACGAATGTGAATCTTTTTTGTACTTTCCAGTCCTTATTAACCAGAATACCAGTTCAGTTGCATTTATTTGCCATATTGTGGTCATGTGACTACAATGTCACGTGGTCAAATTACTAAATTTATACTGGGAATATCACGTGGAACAGAGATATACCTTACATATAAGCACGAAATTTAAATAAATTATATCTTTTTCACCAATATAACCATGATGACGACAATGTAAGAAACAATTCAACTTTCCTTTTCAATTTATTTCATTTATTTATTTTATTTTTCCCTATTTTTATTTTAGTAAATACAAATAAATGTATCATGTGTATAAATACGTTTTCACATATCGTAGAGTCATACTGAATTATTTAAATGAACTTCCAATACTATTCAAATAACTTTTGCATAAAAGTTTTATTTAAAGAAAATAAATTAAAATATCACTGATAAACATAATATGAGTAGGCATGGCCTATAGAGAGGACTTTAGTATTTGAAATTAAGTGAGACTATAAATACCTTTATTAATAAGGTAGAGCAACGGTAAGAAGTAATAATAACAGTATATCACGCTGACGCAGAAGAGGGTACCCTCGGAAACGATGTTTACCTTAGCGACTGGGACCTCCGTTAGGTGTCGGCCCCGATGGAATGAATGAAAGAAAATGTTAACATGTTAATTTTAGGAATACAAATAACCTTGGACGGGAATTGTGCTTTGTAGCGACAGGGAATTATAAAACAAGTTTTAGTATAATTCCCTGGTAGCGGATACCAAGGACGTATATCTTATTATACGTCCTTGCGGATACGAAAACTGTCCAGAGTTTGGATACAGACTCAGTTGCAAATGAAATAGATGTCATTTTGAAATTTATTGAGTTGGGAATGAAAATACATTGAAATTTTATTTAACAAAAACAAATCAAAGTAGCTATTATTTAAATCTTATTCATGAAAGTAATTTACTTTCGTATCTAAGCTGGCTTACACATCCGGGTTTCATGGTGTCACTACCGAAGCTAATCATTTCGTACCATAACCATTTCGTACCATACCTTTTCGTACTGGTCATAATGTATCGATCTGTATATGGTACGAAATGATAATAATGTGTCGATCTGCCTTTGGTACGACTGTATCAATATGCATTTGGTACGAAATGGTAATAATGTATCGATCTGCATATGGTACGACATGGTTTTCACTGTAGTGCGAAATGGAATGTACGAAATGGATATGGTACGCAATGACTATTATTCGTCAGCGCCCCAACATTTAAATCTCGGCGACGCGAGAAATAAAGCATCAGTAGGTTGTCTACGCGGGGGGTCCAACCGACGTGGTCTACAGTAATGAGGACTAAAGTCCTCTAATAATTATACTTACATTGTGATTATATAAAGCAACTAATTCTGTCAAGGTGGTTATACACTATCTCGACCACGTTGAATGTTCCAGAGACAAAGGATAATAACGAAAGGCGCGAAATTGATAAGTAATTCGATACTCTTTACACTCCTTGTATAGATAACTGCATCCTTACTACACAGAACATTTGCTAATAACATTTAGGTCAAATTAAAGAAAATAAAATACTTGATTGCATGCATATATAAACAGTGTGATGCAAAAGTTTTATCTATTGATTAAACCTACAAATACTCTGATTCCCAATGTTGCTGAAAAAAATATTCTGATTTTGGTGGGGCAAAAAAAAAATTATCTGATTCAGAGTTTTTGTCATATAACCTAATGTTACATTCTGGAAAAAAAATTCGGGCTCTGCTCGACAAAAAAAATAAATATTCTAACTCTCGTGCTGTCCGAAATATTTTTTTCTGAACGAAACCCCCCCCCCTATCCCTGCTAGTTAAATGGTCGGTCCCCTATGATCCTTTTTTCTAGTCATTGCAGTATGCAGTTAAACAACTTTAATCGAAATGGAACGTGTGATCAGTGTAGCAAAAATATCAAAATTATTTATTTTTTCATTTTTTTTTCACAAAGATTATAATCTAGAAATAGGAAAAAATTAATGATATTACATTTTTTTAGTAGTGTTGCACCAACGTTAGACTTGCTACAAGTCCCTCTCTATACCTGTATATCCATTTAATTTTGTCTATGTAACACAACAGTTGTTCACAGCTATCAGTAATCAGGTGTTGTCTCTATAATAGCAGTTTTATTAAGTAGGCAAAATAGAGAAAAATTAAAAGGAAGGAAGGGACTTGTAGCAAGTCTAGGCCAACGTTGGCTCAACTTAGGTAAAAATAACTGTTGCTTGAGTTGCGTTGGGCCAACAGTGGACCGAGAGTAATAGAATAACCGTTGGTTGAGTTTTATTGGAACAACGCTGGTCCAACAGTATCAGAATTACAGTTGGTGGATATATGTTGGGCCAACGTCGGGCAACTGTTGTAACGCCGACGCCAACCATGCCAACAATTCGCCAATGTTGGGCCATCAAAGCGTTGCTATATATGGGGATATTGTTTTTATTTTAAGTCCTTCAACTTATTTTGATGTCCTTGTTAAACAGCTGAAAGTCCAAGAATACACGTTTTTGTCATATATGATCAATAGTGCACCTTAAGAAACTAACTAAGAGGTGGAAGCTAATATTCTCTGGGGATCTAGTTTGCACATATGAGCTTTTAAAGTTTACCAGAGGTGAAAGATTAAGTCTAAAATTTCATGAAAGGTGGAAGTTTGCCTTTTTTAATTGGTGAAAGGTAACCTTACAGAAAACTTTTGCATATCATCAAAGGTGAAAGACCCCATCTTCAAATTAACAAAAGGTTGTATAAGATTATATTACTGTTAACTTTTGTATTTCATAAAAAATGGAAGATGGTTTGTTAACATTGACAAAAGGTGAAAGGTTATCTTACTGTTAACCTTTGTATTTCATCGAAGATGGAAGATGGTCTCATTAACATTGACAAAGGTGAAAGGTTATTTTACGGTAAACGTTTGTATTTCATCAAAGATGGAAGATGGTCTGTTCACATTGACAAAAGGTGAAAGGTTATCTTACGGTAAACTTTCGTATTTCTTCAAAGATGGAAGATGGTATGTTATTGACCAAAGGTGAAAGGTTATCTTACGGTAACTTTTTGTATTTCAACAAAGACGTAAGATGATCTGTTTACATTGACAAAAAGTGAAAGGTTATCTTACGGTAAACTTTTGTTAATCATGAAAGATGGAAGGTGACCTTTTTGTTCTGACAAAAGTGGAAAGGTTGTATTTTGTTATTTTTTGAATATTTAAAAGATGGAAGATCATCTTTTTTTCATCAAAAGCTGATGAAATATGAACTTCGGTTACAGATGAACTTCCGATCGGCTTTTGGTGAATTGAAAAGGCAAACAAAAGATAATGTTTCATGCAGTGTCATATCACATGCCATATCAACCCTCCACCCATATTAGCCCTCGGGCCTTCGGCCCTTGAGCTAATATAGACGGGTTTTTCAAATTATTCCCCTTAGTACTACACGCCGCCGCTAGGTGACATAATTGTTCCGTCCGCCATTAAGGTAGTGAAAAGTAGAAAAACACGCAGAAACAACAAGCATTACATACTCGCAGCAGTTTACGATTTTTGAAAGAAAATGTTTGTTTGCTTCATAATCTTAATAAAAGATACAATGTATGATCCACACTATATAAAAGTGTGTGTTTATATTGAAATTGTGTGTTCGTTGACGTAAATAATAGTGTCACACATAGCCCCCCCCCCCCATAGGTAAAATCAATAATGTCTATATATTTATGATAAATTATTCCAAGTGGTTATTTAGTAAGATTATACACTTCATTTGTAAAATTACGTTTATTTAGTAAAATCATTAAACACACAGGTCTACATATTTATACACAAACAAAAACAACAATCGATGTTTTATTTATAACCATGACAGGATATTCCCTATAAAATCTATTTATACACATGTAATCATGAAATATCTTTGTAAAACAATCTTAGAAACTGCAACTTTGTTCTAATATTACTGACAATTAATAGAAAGGCAATGCAATACACATATTTAAAAAAAAAACATATGGGTGAAATCAGAATTATAACACACACTACCCCCCCTCTTTTTTTTATATTTTAGGGATTTACTCTGATGTGTTACTCATCATCTCATCAGCAATGGTGACTGCTCGACTGCTCGTATAGTTTCACACGGCAACCAAACTACCAAGCCTTGAATCTTTCCAGCAAGAACTGACATCCATGAATGATACATTCTACTGGCTAAACCTTTTCAAGCTCCAAATCTACGGGCTAAATCATTAAACAGTAAATTTAATTTTCGTTTCATTAACACAAGAAGCAACTGATTGGCGACATCGAGTTGGAAAGATAATGTATTTTCTATTTTCATTAGTTCAACCAAAGTAAAAAATACCTCTTTCGTTACCCTGGTATACAACAGAGTGGCAATCTGTCACTATTCTGCCTTTTGTCGACATCGTACCGGTTTCAGTGATAACTTGAACACCCTTTTCGTCCATGCGAGGTATTTTTTCTGTGTAAACGTAGTCTGGTTGTTAGTCCATGGTTTCGCGTATGTGTGATCACCTTTTCCCAAAAAGTCTGAATATTTGTATTGTGTCCCGGCGCTAACAATTGACGGTTCAAGAACATTAAACTCACAGATAGCTTCTGGAAGGTATTCCGTTTTATGTCCTGAAAATGTAGAAACAGGATCACCGAAATATATCCCCGCACCGCTTTCTTCCTGTATTAGTTTCGTTTTTTACTTTCGGGTTCATGTCTCATAAGTTTTCGCCGGCCAGGGGTTGTCTTTTTTTTCATACCACGGCTTAAGCTGTGGAATTTGGTTTCTTTCTGTCGGCTTTCCGTCCAATAAATGTTCCGAGCAAACAAATACCTACTTAGGGAGGGATTTTTTTTTATTTAAAGCGCTTGCCCACTGTAATCGTATTGACTCATTAGAGGGCATCGTATGTAGTCTATATGGAATCATACAAGAACAGTCTTCATGTTTTTGTTTATGTAATTCACAAAAAGTTTGTTTCCATTCATTTAATTTACTGCGATTATTTGAACAGCCGTTGACGGCACACGAATTTCCACCACCTTTTTTGATATTTTACTTCACTTGCCATAATATAAAAACAAGAAATAATACCCAAAAAAAATCGATGTGAAAATAAAAGACAGCTAATATCGTATTGACTCTTTAGAGGGCATCGTATGTAGTCTATATGGAATCATACAAGAACAGTCTTCATGTTTTTGTTTATGTATTTCACAAAAGTTTGTTTCCATTCATTTAATTTACGGCGATTATTTGAACAACCGTTGACGGCACACGAATTTTCACCACCTTTTTCTATATTTTACTTCACTTGCCATAATATCAAAACAAGAAATAATACCAAAAGAAAAATCGATGTGAAAATAAAAGACAGCTAATGTTTACTATAGATTATTGATGCACGCGTGTTATCTTTCACCACTGTTATGGCCGACGCAGCACGTGACTTCTTAATGGCAGCGCCCATGGTTTTGAGATAATCTGGTAATAAACCCGTCTATAGGCGTCTCGGGTTGATATGACATGTGATATGAAAAATGCCATATAACAATATACATGTATTGCATGCTGGTGAGGGAAATATGAAAATGTATTCACCCAAGAGTAATGATACTCGTTGGTGAATAAATTTTCATATTTCCTGTACCCGCATGCTATAAATGTTTTATTATACCGAATGAAACAAAGAAAACACATAAATATGTAAAATACTGCTGGCAAACATATTCTAAATCCACTGGAACGTTAACGTTGTCTCAGATATTTTAAAACCACATTGTAACGGTTGCCTGCAAATGATGCGTTCCGAGTGCCTCTGACGTGATCACGTGTTCTGATTTTTACCCATTGTCCAATCAAATTAATCTATTTATGGTAATTAATATATGAGGTATAATAATCTATAATTATTAAATAATATGTAAAAATCTGTCCTATTATGACAAAATCTGCCTGACTAATACGGTTTTAATTTTTCCTCTCATATTAATTGCCTATTTTAATACGGCATTTCGGCCCCGGGCCATTAAGTACTAACCCGGGGACAATACGGATAAATTCAATTCCAGTTTTAATCCGAGCTTCATTTTACATAGAGGAGTTCATTTCAAAACTTTCTCTTTTGCATAATTGTACAAAGGAAGAATCATACTTTTATTTAAAACCATGTTTTCATATGAGATCGTCATCAGCAGTTCGAGGGGATATTACAGTTTAGGGGAAGGAAACATGTATTGTCATAGGTGCGTTCCGAATACTGCCGTTGGTGGCAAAACAAATAGGTGCGTTCAGAGTACTGCTGTTGGTGGCAAAATGTTACATAGGTAAACGTAATCACCATTGTCAAGCCAGTTAGTAACACTATATTATTGGTCATCATTAGTGCCCTAAAACCATGCTCATACGGCCCTGTTAATATATCCATACGTCCCTGTTAATTTATCCATACGGCCCTGGAAAAATATTCATACGGCCCTCTCATACGGACAGGTTAGATTATTTAATTAAAGTGTTACGAACTGGCTGTTTCTGTATTGGCCCTGGTATAGATTCTCGGTCAGCAGTATTGGACCTCGGCCCTACGGGCCTCGGGGCCAATACTGCTAACCTTGAATCTATACCAGGGCCAATACAGAAACAGCCAGTTAGTAACACTATAAGATGTCTCTGCTAAGATGTTGTTGTAGACAATTTCTACTTGATTAAATAAAAGGTCCATGAGATATACAGCAAAATACTGTGCATAGGGAAACCTGTTGCTAAGTGTGCTGTTTACATATATATTTATATTTAAACTGGTCAAGTTTCTATTTTTAGCCACTTTCAGTTTCACTTTCATTTTGATTGTACTTTCACTTCCTTTTTTGACCATTTCCTGTTTCCTGTTTTATTGTGTACCACAATGTCATTGCACCAATGCGAAGTTTAAATCAAGCTGTAACCTTTTCATCAGTTTATGACAGACCAATATGTAAGTTAAATTATAATTTTCAAGGGCTATATTTTATATGCGTATGTATATGTATTTTTTGCGGAAAAATATTAATTTTGATGTTTTTGATAGCCGAATATTTTCTTGCATTTTTCTTATCATTTTAATTGTAGGGAACCCCGTCTTATAAATATTTATAATGTTTCTGACATCTGTATCACTGTCAATTGTTTTGAATTAACCGTTTTCACTTTTTTATGAAAGAAAGTCAAATAATTGCTATTTTTAATATACACAACATTCGTCTATAAATTTTGCCAAACTTTGTATTTTATATTGTTATATTTTTGTATTTTCGACTCGACAAATAATTTGTTCAAAGTAGTTATGGTATTTACATTTTTCTTTGTAGCTTTTTACCACGTGCGTACATATCAACACATCATGTCAACCTTCAATAAATCATGTTATATTGGACATATGGTGTTATTTTGAGCCCCGGTAAGCTATCTGCTAAGTACCTAGCGGAAAACTAAGGACGGGGATAGCTATGAATAAAAATATCAAAATGTATTTTTGAAATATGAAATGACATTTGTAGTGTGTACAGCTTGATACAAATGTAACGCTTAGTCAAATATCAAGTCAAAAGATCGTAGATGTAAAAATTCAACCTTTAATTTACAAAACCGTTGCTAGGGTGACAAAACTACACAAAAATACTGTAATACTATATGCTATCTTAGAGGATTGGAATATCAATTGTAGAGTGTACATACACAGAATATAACATTTTGTCGAAATGACTATGCAAGATATGTAAAATAAATCCACCATATTTGAATTTCCGATGATTAATTGACCCCTCCCCCATTTACGTTGCTAAGCAACAAAGGACAAAGTGAAATCATCTAAAAAAATGTATTACCTTTTAATGATTGTGTTTAATATTATATCTATATAAACAGTTTCTGAGATCGGGCCAAAATTGACCCTTATCATACACTCTCCTTTACCTATAATTAGGCTTATAGTGAACCCAGTATAAATAAAACTTCATATTTAAATAAGGAAGAACATATTTCATATTTCAATAAAAAGCATTATAATAGTTAATCTAGTTATTATTCATTCAAATTAAACTAATGTAATACACAATTAAAATAATAAATGTGATATGCAAATAAATAAGTACAAGAAATTGATTAAGAACAGTTAAGTATGATGTTACTAGAACACATATGAAGATACCAAATGGGTGATCAGAATCCTTATATCGAAGAAGAACAGACAACACAATGGCAGAAAGAAAAAGTACAAAAGGACAAATAACGATCTACAAAACATACAAATAAAACTAAAGATCGAGTAACGCGAACCCCACTAAAACCCAGAGTGAACTTAAGAAGGGTAAACAGTTCCTGCTCCATTATTGGCACCCGTCGTGTTAATCTAGTTACAAACCCGCTGATAAGTCATGAATGAGGAGAGGACTGGGAAGTGTTTACGACAAGTGGAACATATCCGTGGTCAATTGTGACACAGTTATTCCATAATTCCTTCTGTTGTGCCACAAGAGTAGGTATATTTAAGAAATAATTCATTGAAGCCAGAGTTTGTATCCAGTTTTAACATGGCTAACATTATTTTCATAGAAAATTATCCCGAGCGATAGCGAGGAATAAAATGCAACGAAAATGATGTTACTCATGTTAAAACTAGACCGAATATTCTGTCTCTTGTGTGTCTATATTTGTTATTTATATGAGTGTGACAAAGAACAAAAAAATAAAAAAAAAGGTCCAAATAGTGAAAACGAAATATAAATGACAAATATAGACACATTAGAGACAGATTATTCGGTCTACTATGCCACATGCAGGTAATTCGCATATCAATGGAAAGCCCGAAATGTGCACAATCCAATAAGACATGTCGTCAAAGTGAAATATGGTATCTTTTCGATAAAATTAGGGTCAAATGTCAAATTGTAACTTTTAGCTGTTGTTGCAATGCATTACCATTGATCATTTTTTGAGACCTTCAAAAACATAATGTCATGAAAAATCTTTTTTTTTCAACAAATACAAAGTTTATCTCAAGATCTGTTTCAAGATTTAATCTGTGTGACGTTTGATATACAAAAAAATGTATATGCATTTTGCTACATCTAAATGTGCTAGAGTTTTCGTAAATACGAAATAAATAATAATGTAAAAACAGGGGTCAGAACGTCTATACATACGACGGAAATTGCTGTGAAAACTTGATACAATAAGTCTTCTGGACTATAGACAACAACACTAGGAATACTATTACTAGAATCGTTTTCTTGTTAGGGAAGGCTACCAACTACGTCAAGGTCGGAAACCACCTGGCAGATTTATTGTTTTGATTTTTGGCAGGGGGTGGGGGTTGTAAGCTTAAGAGGGAAGGGAGTATTTACAGCTAGAAAACTTGTTACACTCGTCTGTGTGAACGTAATGGAATATAAGTTTGTTCACACTACAAACTACACTTTATGACCCATCATACTCCTGCTCATCCTGTTCGTCAACATTGGTTGTCTTGTTGGTGGGTCAGAATATTCTGGCAAAGATCACTTCCCCGACATGGGCACAACTCAGTGCAGCTTAAGCCTTGCTCATGACAAATACAACCACGCTTGCATACAGATCTACCTTTACAACTTCGTATCAGATCTAGCAAGAAGTCTGATAACATCATACCAGTAAAAAGAACTGGTTCAAGGCCGTTGCTTCCCTTTTGCCAGCCAAAATCCAAGGGCGATCTTACCGGTGGTTTAGCTAGATGAGATGTCATCCAAACTGTTGCTTGTAAGCTAGATCTAAGCACATGTTGCTTAAAGGATGGTTCACTAGGTGGAATACGAGAAAGGGAAGCGTGTTGCTATTTTGACCCGCAACATGTTAAGATCATGATGACACGACTTAAATTTTCACTTGGGATCGTATAACAAAGATACTGCATGGCTTGCTGCATTTATTGTAGTTTCAAGATCAGCATTGGTCAGTGAAACTAAATCGAACAACTCTTCAGGTGATGTTTTCAAGATTTTGTAAACATATTTTTTCCAATTCTGAAAAAAACACAGGTAGTGTCACTTCCAGCGTGAAGGTAGGGTAAAATCTGACATGTGATATTAGAAAACAAGTTACACAAATTGTGAACTGGGATATATCTTCTACCATCTTTACCACCAGATACAGTTCCCATGTATAACCACAGCTCGTCTGTGTGCTGCATCTGTGGAAAGTAGAGCACACAAAGAACCAACCAGTACATCTGTAATGCGAGCCCCAAATGGAAAGAAGTAAATTTGTTTTTGCTTACAGAGGCAATGCATTATGCTAAAGATGAACATTTTCGAAGCTTTCCTTTTGGAACAGAAGTGCTATCGTTTGCTGACTCGAAGGCAGAATCATCCAGCAGCCAGTACATGAAACTTTCAAAGAGGAAGGAAGCTTAGCACCAGAATTTGATATTGAGACCTCTTCAGGTGCAGGGTATTCGTCATCCGAAATGGTAATGTCGCTGATTTGCCTTCTCAAAATGCAGGCGGTAGCATGTAAAATTTGACTTTCATCACATATATGGGCTACATTGTTCAAATCATGAACAGTTGCCGAATACATGTCT
>MJUT01006022.1:150570-173256 GCA_002080005.1 Gigantidas platifrons
GACTGGACTTATTATCACTGACACTTGTAAGCCCTGCTTCATTTAAATCCGTTTTACTTTTTTTTTTTACAAATCTTCATAAATATTGAGAGAAAACAAATGCTCACTTATTTAACTACTCTGACATGTCCCTTGACGAGGTGTAGCTAACATATCATTTTATATCCTTGTAGTATATAATCCATTAGACAAGAGTCTATAATTATTTCTTGCTTGTGTAACTGATCAATATTTGTTCATTATATATATTATAATAGTTCATTATATTGTACGTGTATTTGACAAAGATAACATAGGTAATTTAAATATTAGTAATTTACATATTAGGAAAATGTCATTTACCTACGCCACAAAGGTAATTTACATATTCAGTTACGTAGATACATTGACGCAAAAGTACAAGTGCGTACATTTGAACAAGCACATATTGACTTTCAATTCTAAGTTTTTTGCTTTATTTGTTTGTAAGTAGGTTATAATATTACTTCAATCATCAAAGAAAAACAAACCAACAACAACAACAAAACATATTGACAATGCGCAGACGGAAACTAACGAGAGTATCTTTCATAACGCAGGGACGGGGCGGTTCTATACTACCAGTAGTCAATTAGTGATATAAATGTACGTGATGCGACCTTATTACCTTTTTAATCACAACATGATTGTGGAATGAGATGTGTCGACAAATAAGACCACATAAAGCGACATCACTTTCCAATGGAAATATACTGCTGTTTCTGACATATTTCACAGTTGATCCGGAGTTCTATAAATGAAGTGTTATAAATGGTATATTTTTATCGGTCAGTAATGCTGCACTATCCGCTTGGCGTTTTGTGTGTCTTTATTTATCGACAAACACCGAAACAGCAAAAGTAGCACGAACTGGATAATCATTGACTACAACATTGTTAGTTTGGAAAAGCCGGGATAATCTCAAAATTAACAACCATTACTAATATAACTCGCAATATTTAGAAACTTGAAATCATTGATACTTGATTTTTGTTCTTCCCTCGAGGGGAATTTAACTCACATTATTGATACACTGCAGCACCAATCGCTTAGTCTTATGCCCATCGCCCTAGACCACTCGGCCACATTCGCTATATAGATGATCAACGACAATTTTGTTATCAGTTATGACCATACCTTCCAATTTACATGAAGTAAGTTACAAAGTTTAGATTACTTGTGACCATAACTTATTTCAATAAATTGAGAATGCATGTTTAGTTTGTGATGTTTTCTATGGTATTTGTGTGTTTATGCTTCATGCTGTATTGTATGGAGATTGTATGTTTTGTTTGATGTTGTATCATATGGAGATTGTGTGTTTTGTTTGATGTTGTATTATATGGAGATTGTGTGTTTTGTTTGATATTGTATTATATGGAGATTTTGTGCTTTGTTTGATGTTGTATTATATTGAGATTGCGTGTTTTGTTTGATATTGTATTATATGGAGATTTTGTGCTTTATTTGATGTTGTATTATATGGAGATTGTATGTTTTGTTTGATGTTGTATCATATGGAGATTGTGTGTTTTGTTTGATGTTGTATTATATTGAGATTGCGTGTTTTGTTTGATGTTGTATTATATTGAGATTGTGTGTTTTGTTTGATGTTGTATTATATGAAGATTGCGTGTTTTGTTTGATATTGTATTATATGGAGATTTTGTGTTTTGTTTAATGTTGTATTATATTGAGATTGTGTGTTTTGTTTGATGTTGTATCATATGGAGATTGTATGTTTTGTTTGATGTTGTATTATATGGAGATTGTATGTTTTGTTTGATGTTGTATTATATGGAGATTGTATGTTTTGTTTGATGTTGTATTATATAGAGATTGTGTGCTTTGTTTGATGTTGTATTATATGGGGATTATATGTTTGTTCGAGGTTGTATTATATGGAGATTATATGTTTTGTTCGAGGTTGTATTATATGGATATTGTGTGTTTTGTTTGATTTTGTATTATATGGAGATTGTGTGTTTTGTTTGATGTTGTATTATATGGAGATTGTATGTTTTGTTTGATGTTGTATTATATGGAGATTGTATGTTTTGTTTGATGTTGTATTATATGGAGATTGTATGTTTTGTTTGATGTTGTATTATATAGAGATTGTGTGCTTTGTTTGATGTTGTATTATATGGGGATTATATGTTTGTTCGAGGTTGTATTATATGGAGATTATATGTTTTGTTCGAGGTTGTATTATATGGAGATTGTGTGTTTTGTTTGATTTTGTATTATATGGAGAATGTGTGCTTTGTTTGATGTTGTATTATATGGAGATTGTGTGTTTTGTTTGATGTTGAATTATATGGCGATTATGTGCTTTGTTTGATGTTGTATTATATGGAGATTATATGTTTTGTTTGATGTTGTATTATATGAAGATTGTATGTTTTGTTTGATGTTGTATTATATGGAGATTGTATGTTTTGTTTGATGTTGTATTATATGGTGATTGTGAATTTTGTTTGATGTTGAATTATATATTGATTGTGTGTTTTGTTTGATGTTGTATTATATGGGGATTATATGTTTTGTTCGAGGTTGTATTATATGGAGATTGTGTGTTTTGTTTGATTTTGTATTATATGGATAATGTGTGCTTTGTTTGATGTTGTATTATATGGAGATTGTGTGTTTTGTTTGATGTTGAATTATATGGCGATTATGTGCTTTGTTTGATGTTGTATTATATGGAGATTATATGTTTTGTTTGATGTTGTATTATATGGAGATTGTATGTTTTGTTTGATGTTGTATTATATAGAGATTGTGTGCTTTGTTTCATGTTGTATTTTATGGTGATTGTGAACTTTGTATGATGTTGAATTATATGGAGATTGTGTGTTTTGTTTGATGTTGTATTATATATTGATTGTGTGCTTTGTTTGATGTTGTATTATATGGTGATTGTGAACTTTGTTTGATGTTGAATTATATATTGATTGTGTGTTTTGTTTGATGTTGTATTATATGGGGATTATATGTTTTGTTCGAGGTTGTATTATATGGAGATTATATGTTTTGTTCGAGGTTGTATTATATGGAGAATGTGTGCTTTGTTTGATGTTGTATTATATGGAGATTGTGTGTTTTGTTTGATGTTGAATTATATGGCGATTATGTGCTTTGTTTGATGTTGTATTATATGGAGATTATATGTTTTGTTTGATGTTGTATTGTATGGAGATTATATGTTTTGTTTGATGTTGTATTATATGAAGATTGTATGTTTGTTTGATGTTGTATTATATGGAGATTGCGCGTTTTGTTTGATGTTGTATTATATGGAGATTGTGTGTTTTGTTTGATGTTGAATTATATGGCGATTATGTGCTTTGTTTGATGTTGTATTATATGGAGATTATATGTTTTGTTTGATGTTGTATTATATGGAGATTGTATGTTTTGTTTGATGTTGTATTATATAGAGATTGTGTGCTTTGTTTCATGTTGTATTTTATGGTGATTGTGAACTTTGTTTGATGTTGAATTATATGGAGATTGTGTGTTTTGTTTGATGTTGTATTATATATTGATTGTGTGCTTTGTTTGATGTTGTATTATATGGAGATTATATGTTTTGTTCGAGGTTGTATTGTATGGAGATTATATGTTTTGTTCGAGGTTGTATTATATGGAGATTGTGTGTTTTGTTTGATGTTGTATTATATGGAGATTGTGTGTTTTGTTTGATGTTGTATTATATATTGATTGTGTGCTTTGTTTGATGTTGTATTATATGGAGATTATATGTTTTATTCGAGGTTGTATTATATGGAGATTATATGTTTTGTTCGAGGTTGTATTATATGGAGATTGTGTGTTTTGTTTGATGTTGTATGATATGGAGACTGTGTGTTTTGTTTGATGTTAAATTATATGGAGATTATATGTTTTGTTCGAGGTTGTTCTATATGGATTTTATATATTTTGTTCGAGGTTGTATTATATGGAGATTATATGTTTTATTCGAGGTTGTATTATATGGAGATTATATGTTTTGTTCGAGGTTGTATTATATGGAGATTGTGTGTTTTGTTTGATGTTGTATTATATGGAGACTGTGTGTTTTGTTTGATGTTAAATTATATGGAGATTATATGTTTTGTTCGAGGTTGTTCTATATGGATATTATATATTTTGTTCGAGGTTGTATTATATGGAGATTATATGTTTTGTTCGAGGTTGTATTATATGGAGTTATATGTTTTGTTCGATGTTGTATTATATGGAGATTGTGTGTTTTGTTTGATGTTGTATTATATGGAGATTGTGTGTTTTGTTTGATATTGTATTATATGGAGATTGTGTGCTTTGTTTGATGTTGTATTATATGGAGATTATATGTTTTGTTCGAGGTTGTATTATATGGAGATTGTGTGTTTTGTTTGATTTTGTATTATATGGAAATTGCTTGTTTTGTCTCTATCTAAGTCTTTGTTTACATTTTTTTCACTTGCCCAAAAGCCAAATTCTCTATATATTCAAACAAATTCTTTCATAAATTTCACATGTCCGAATCCAGTTGTAATTTTCCTAGAGTTCAGGCAAGTGGGTTAGCGCAAAGAGTGCTGTTTTGATTTTTAGAATACTTATTATTCAAAAATGGTTGACTTGCTGTTGAACTGATAAGACTTGTTTCCATGAACTCCTACTAATTAATTATATTAATGATACTATGGCTATATTCAATGATTTCTAAATTATATCATGATCACGATAATAGTGATTTATTATATTCTCATAAAATATGGAATTAACAGCATCATTTTAAAGGAATATAGCTTCTTTAATTGGTGATTTTTCGGAGTTTTTTTTGTTAAATGATACTACATCAGATGATAAGTGTTATTTAAACAGTTGTGATTGATACATAGTGGAGGATTTTACCGACAGAACACTTTCCTCTGTCACTACCTTTAAAGAACAGGAGAAAAGTATCATCTTTTTGAAAATATCCTCTTTACCAACAATAGTAAAAGTTTATTTGATGACCGTGGACAGAATGGATTAGTGTAGTCAATCAACTTTGGTGGAGAACAAACTTATTCTTCATCTACATATTTCAAATTTGAAACTGCACATCCAAGGTAAAGCATGTACATATTGGTTTAATGAACACTTTTCAAATCTTGCAAAACAATTACATATTGATATTGATTTTATGTCAAAATCAAACAATATTACAATTCCTGTTACCAATGGTCAAAATGTGAATGTGTTACATGACACATGAAATGATATTGAAACATATCCAAAGCAAGCTAAACATGACGACTTTTCATCTTTTTCTGATAGATTTATAACACAAACTTCTACACCAATTGGAAAAGATGACTTAAATGTTCGTGATGTGACAGCAACAATAGATCCTGATGTTAGTAGCTTACAACAGAAAATAAAAAGCTTAAAGGAAACTATCATCTCCCTCCAAGATAAAGTTAACAAAAAATGTGACCCGGTGCATCATAAAACACAAACTATTGTTCAATATGTGGATTCTTAATCACAAATTCAAGACATTTAAACTGTAAGCACCGAAAATTCAAATATGTCTGTTAAAACTGTAAGCAGACACACACAAACGTCAAATATGTCTATTAAAACTGTAAGCAGACACACATAAACTTCAAATATGTCTGTTAAACCTGTAAGCAGACAGACCGAAATTTCAAATATGTCTGTTAAAACTGTAAGCAGACACACAGAAACTTCAAATATGTCTGTTAAATCTATTACTACCGAGATTTATAGAAATATCGAATATAATTCAGTTTCTAGTCAAACTGGGAAAGCCATTCCTTCAACAAATATACCAAAGCCGAAAGTACACAATACTAAAACATTAATAATTGGAAGTTCTATTCTTAAGGGAATTAAGACAAGGGAACTGACAAATACTGGTGCGTGTACTAATCGTGGTGAAGATATAAATACTTTAATCAACATTATTGAAAGAAGGGACTCATCAGTGTACAACACAATCACCATTCACATTGGAGATAATGACTTAAGTGATGGTTATTCTTTAGATTCCATTTATGAAAACTATCAATCTCTACTATACCTCCTTAGAGCTAAAGCAAATATGGAAGCTGTATAGATGGTGTCTTGGATACCTCCCAGATACGGAACAATATTTCGCGGAATTTTAATTTGTGTGATTTTTAGACCTATGGATATGCAAGAATACATTTTTATGTTCAGTATTGCATTAGAATGGAGATAACTGTATTGTATTTACTCAAACTGTGGAATGATGATCGGTATCAATAATAGGTCGTCAGCATATCAGGGCAGCCATATTGTTTACCAACAAGTGCATTCGGCGTAGGAATATAGCATTCCTTCAGGTATGTCAACTGCAGATTTGACAGTTCTCGATAGCTAATGAAAATACGCGTTACATTATAATTGCATTAGAATTACATATTATATATTCGTGATTGTTTTCCTTTTATATAATATAAGTATTTGAAAGATAATAAATCAAATTCATATTAGTCTAGACATTTCTAAATTTCTAGATTGTATAGTCTTCCATTTGAAATCACGGAAGGTAAAGAATAAAAGATATTTAAGAACGTATATCAATGTGTTACAGTTACCAGGGTTAGGGTTATGGTTTTAACGCCACTGTCAACAATATTTCAGTTGCATCGTTGCGGTCAGTTTTATTGGTGGAGGAAACCACCGACTTGTCTCAAGTCACTGATAAACTTTATCACATAATGCTGTATCGAGTACACCTCGCCTGAGCGGGATTCGAATTCACAACGTAAGTTATTTCAATTTGTAAGCGAAATGAAGAGCTATGCAGGTCACCAACAATTGATGAAATGATTTTGATTTGTGTATGGTATACATTTCATCACAGGTCTGGTTGCCATTTTCCTAACACTACTGTACTGTCATCCATGAGTAGTAATTTTTCTGCAAAATGATCATAATTGTTTTTATGTTCCTGGAAATCTATGCTCTGCACTGGACAGATAACCCTACATACATTCAATTAAAAAATGAATTTTGGGATGTCGAAAAAAAATACTTGTTCTTTTTCTGCTGATTTATTGAAAAGAATGGTGGCTAGCATTACAATCACCTGTGGAAACCTCCGTATTGAACGTTTTCGTATAAGGAAATTATGTGGTTTTAAAGTTGTAGTTAAAATTGCAGGTAACGGAGATTAAAATTCAAACTTTATTTCCATCGAAATGCGTTATCTCATGGTCTCAACATAAACATTCTCTTCATATCATGTTTTTACTTGTGTTGTAATGCATATGATATGTGCTACTACCGGTATATTTTCTTTATGATATTCTAAATACCGGTATCTGTGACATTAACAGTAAATTATTTTCAAATATTATACCTCATACATGTATTTCCTCTAATTAGCTATGTTAGCGAGTCCGGTCCATATTTTCCGGGTCGAAATGCTGTATAAATTATTTCCCTTTGTACGTAATCCGGAAATCTCTTGTCCGTCAATGTTTCGAAAGTTTAGAAAATAAAATGTCGTCTGGGAGGTTCGCGTCTCTGAGTGAAGCAGAACTGGATCAAATTACAGATTCCAGGCTGTCACAAAACACTAAAAATGCAACGAAGTTCGCGGTAAAAACATACAGGAGCTACTTGAAAAACAATACCCGGAAGACTTTTAAAACTTTTCGAAAGCAGATCTTGATGCCAGATTACGATCTTTTTATGCCGTGCGTCGCAACGGAAAAGTTAAAAATTAAAGTTTATTGACCATATTTTTATTTTTCTCTGATATGTCAGGTAAATTTAAATACAGCTACTAATAGCTGTTCATTATACATGCAATGCATACATGGTATAGTTTTATTTCATTTATTTGTAAAAGAAAATTAATATGGGGTAAATGTACACGAGCCACAATCCATGAAATACAATGTAATTATAAAGCAAAGGAACGGCACTTTTACTGATGTTCTTCATCATAAATCAGGGGCGTAGCTTACTATGTAATTCTACCGAGGCAGGGGGTCTGGGGCTGCCTGAAGCCCCAAGTGGGGTACAAGGGCAAAGCCCCGTTGGGGGGTTTGGGGGACCAAGCCCCCTATAAGCGATTATGAGCAAATTAGAGTATATTTGGGACCAGTTTTGCTTCAAAATAGTCATAAAAATATGTCACAGCTATACACAATTGTACATTCATAATGGTCATCTAACATGTACAACTTAGTCCAAGAAACTTTGTTAATTGCCGATTTAAAATATTATGGATTGCATTAGACAAAATCACACATTTAAACTTGAACATACTATGTTCATGATTGCTATACAGGAACAGCACCTTATAATTGCTGTTCTTCATCTTGAAGTTGCAATGAGGCCTAAACCCTTCAACTATGAGTATAATAGTATGCCTCATGGCAAGTTCAAGACTGCCTCTAATGTGCCTTTTGCTTTTTGTTTGTTGTTTATAATTAGTTAGCTAGAAATCAACAGATAAAGAACTTATTTATTGTACAGACAACTGGTAATTTGTACATTGAACAGCTGTTAGTTAGTACCAATGAGTTCTCACTAAAGGTACAAAGCTTCGATTCTGCGACTCCCACCTGCATCAAACTTATCTAACACACGGACCCTGTCAACATCGTTATCCTTGTGGATGCGCAACAGTGCTAATCCATTTAATCTGTCTTTATATTTTTTTCCATATATTTTTACCGAGGCATCTGCCTCGGTTGCCTCAACGTAAGCTACGCCTTTGCATAAATATTGATGCAAGGTCTTAACAACTACTGTAGAATACTGGTAGAACTGCACTGATTGTTCATAATGTCCAACGTGTAGGTTTGAGCTTTGATTTTCCATGTGTTTCAGTGTTTGTGGATGTACTCTACTTCCATCATACTCAGTCTTGCCTTGTTAATTCAACATATGACATTGTCACTTTTCCAGGGGTATTCTACTTTTACTTTGGGTCAGATATAACTTTTGTCAATTCTAATCACATGTACACAATTGCAACATAAACACACTCAAAGCTACCCCCGCCCCCCCAAAATAAGAAAAAAACAGAAAATAATAATAATAATAAAAAAACAAGCAAAAAACAATACAATGTAAAGGACAAAAAATTAGAACAATGCAATCCACCCCAAATATCAAAACAAAAATGCACCCCCCCTAAAAAAAATCACCTGTTTAAAAAAAAAAACAAAACAAAACATGAAAAAAAATCAATAATAAATAGAAAAAGAAAAAAATCCAACAACAAACAGAAGTGTGTAACAATTTCAGTCTACCATGATATTTTCTGATATTCACTTTTTCAAACATCATGCATACACAAAGAAACCAATGGATTTTCGGTATAATATAACAAATAGTGCGTAACACTTCGGGTCACATGGCAATTTATGGATCTGTCAGTCACCCCTAAAATGTTATATGGACCTCAGCTTCGCTTCGGTCCATTTAACATTTTAGGGGTGACTGACCGGTCCATATACTGCCATGTGACCCTCAGTGCTATGCACTAATTGTTAAATATTCTACTAATTCAAAAATTCAATAAATTCATACATCTTGCCTGTGTTCGTATTAAAGTGGTACCATACACTTCAGGTAATATTTGATCTGCTCGTTTAATTTTCTTAATATTTTGGAAGTGTGTTTGAATATATCCACTGTAATAAATATCAAAGTTTTAACAAATTCCAACCAACAGACTCAGAGTTATAAATTCACTAGCCACATATCAACTTTTCTCTCTGTGGTTTTGATCACAGAGATGCTTGAAATCTGCATACAAACATGATATGATCAAAACGTTCAACTGATTTTAAAGAGTTATCTCCCTGTATTGTATGGTACTACCTTAAGAAAAGTTTAAAGATTCCAAAAGGCCAATCAGAAGCCGTAAGTCATAGAAGGACAGGCATTACAATGACCAAACGGACGAACAATAATGTACAAAACACTTTACAAAACACTAAAGATTTAGCACGAACTTACTTAAAACCTAGGATGATGTCAAGTAAGCAGTTCCTGCTTCACAAGTGGCTCCCGCTGTATTACTCTGGTTACAAACCCAGTATTAAATCGTGAATTTGGAAAAGGACCGAATTATGTTTACAACAAATAGAACATATCCATATACATTTCTGACACAGATATTCCGTAGCTGTCAATCAAGTCATGGTGGCGATCACACAACTGTCGAATTGATGACATTAACTTTACCACTTAGAACCCTTGGTTAGCATTCACACAAACAAATAAAATGCTATTTACACTATATATTGACACATAAGAAACGATTCAGAATCACCATGCACAATTAAGAAATAAATCATGGAAGCCAGAATGTGTTGGGAGTTTTAACATGCATTGGCGGATATTATTATTTTATCCCGAGCCAGAAGCGAGGGTTAAAATTTACTAATATCCGCCAATCCATGTTAGAGCTCAAAACACATTCTGGCTTCCATGATTTATTTCGATTCTGATATGTCTAAGAGTACAAATACGGTAGTATACTTTGGTTGGAAGACGGTAATTTATACATACGCTTGCGGAAAAAGTCGCACACAATTTATGTAACTCGAATAATACTGCGCCCTCTATCGACATTATTCGGGTCACAATTTATGCTGCCAATTGAAACGTCAGTCACATTCATCGGCGCATGTGCTAATAAGATAATACGAAGAAATAATTCTGGTTTTTTTTTAAGAAAGGGAAAGAGTGAAGTCATGTTAGAATTGTAATTTTATCACGCTAAAAGTATTCTGACGTTATGTATAGACACATCATCAACATAATTTAACGTTATATATGTAGCTATTGTATAGACACATCAACACTACTCCACTAATGGTACCCGTCGTGTTACTCTTGTAGAAAACCTAAATTATATTATCCTTGGTGGGATCTTAAGGATACCTTTTGATAATCTTTTATAATTGATAGTTTACACCAAGATATGATACTATAGTAGAAATGGGTGTGACGTCTCTTGTATAGATTTTCTACTTCAGTCAATCAACACATTGTAATTTAACGATGTCAAAATATAATATGAAAACGAGTAACTTCTTTGAGGTGCTTATCATTGTTTTATTTGCCTGTTTGTCGACAATTTCGGGTAAGACAATTATTTTCTATTTAATTTCATTGGCTTAACTTGGTCATAATAAAAACCTTTTCACATATAGGAATGCTTAATTTTTCTTATACTTGACAGAATTCATCATTTCATTATATCCGCCACGATATTGTTGAAAGTGGCGTTAGACACCATATCACCCCATTTCATTATTGATTAGTTGTATTTACATCTACTTATGCTTCCACCATTAAGGTTGTGAGTTTGATTGCCATGCCTCGGCGAGATGTATTTAGTACAAGTTTTTATGGCAGAAATTTTGATGATAAACTGAAAAACAAAAATATACCATTGTCGGAAAAAATCAAATGGAAAAATCACACAAACAAAACAAACAAAATAAAACAAAAACAAAACAAAATAAAAACAAAAAACAAAACAGCAACAGAAAATTAATAATGGGATAAAAAAAAGAACAATGCATATACATGATTCGTATACCTATAAGGAAGCAACATTTAGAGAATTTGAATTTGAATTTTTGGTGTTCAACGCCACTTTCAGTAATATTTCAGCTATATCATGGCGACCAGTTTTAGTGGTGAGAACCAACGACCATGGTAAAGCAACTGATAAATTTTTATCACTTGTGGCTGCGAGTCGAGTGCACCCTTTTTTGTAATTTACAAAGCTGGGCGCGAACCCACGACGTATCGGTGGTAGGCTTGTATGAGTTGTTAGATTCAACTACCTAACTCATAGAGCCACCCAGACCCCATATTTAGAAGACTAATGACTCCAGCAATATACATTAATATATAACATACATTAATTAACACTTCAAACTGAAAAATGGAGTTCCAAATAGCAAGCAAATATGTTACTACAGCGAAAACTACATATAGATATAATAAGTCATACCCACTAAACATGTGGTATAGATATAAATCATACTAATTGCAAAATATGTTTGGGTTAGGGTTATGGTGTTTTTCCGTGGTGGTCAGTTATGGTGTTTTTCCGTGGTGGTCAGTTATGGTGTTTAACGTCGCAGTCAGTTTTATTTGGTTTGAATTGATTGTTTGGTGTTTTAACGCCACTTTCAACATTACTTCAGCTATAACATGGTGACCAGTTTAAGTGGTGGAGGAAGCCGGAGTACCCGGGGAGAACCACCGACCCTGGGCAAGCAACTGGTAAACTGTATCACTTGCGGCAGCTAGTCGAGTGTACCCTTTTTGTAATTTAATAAGTTGGGCGCGAACCCACGCCGTATTGGTGAATGGCTTGTATGAGCTGTTAGATCCAACTACCTAACTCGTTAAGCCACCCACCCCCCCACATCGTCGAAACAATTCCAAAGTCAAATATAAAAATCGTAGAAAGAGGCAAAATAAACTGTCCTAACACATAAATACATGGTCGCTGACTTGAATGTCTCGGTACAGACACTTCAGTAAAAAGTGGCGGGGTTAAACTAGTTTCTTAGTGTAATGAAGCGGTCATATAAGTGCTTTCCACGTGTGAATAAAATGCAATCCCTCAAATAATACAGATGTATTAAAATTGACTTATGATATAACTGAGATATTGTTGAAAGTGGCACTAAGCACTCTAAAGAACGCTATAATCTTGGAGCATTTAATTTTCGTGAGCCAGAAGTTGTCATATGCATAATATTACTAATTTCAAAATTCGTTTGGATCTTATAAGTAGTTCAGTGCGAAATAAAACAACAAGACAATTCGTGCTAATACAAACTATTTACCAGTATTTAACATTAATATGGTGTCTCACTGCTAAACAAAATCATCGACTATTCATAAATAATTTTGAATTTCTTTTAACATCTTCAAATCAATTTTTATGTATATATCGACGTAGAAATAACATTAGCCATTCGATATACTGTGCAATGAAATGCAATCTGTGCTAATATATTGACTTCATCAAAAAGATGCATGGTTGATAACTTTATCATACATACTGATCAATGTTGTAGATGTTGATATGTCTTAGTTCAATGAAAGGTTGATTACATCTGTTAATGTGTAATGTTCACCTTATGGACTCGTAATTATACGGTGTTCCGGTGACATTTGAGCGGATTGCCAGGACATTTGAGCGGATTGATAGGACATTTGAGCGGATTGATATGACATTTGAGCGGATCGACAGGACATTTGAGCGGAATGATAAGACATTTGAGCGATTTTTTTAATTTTTGATGTACCTATGTGACATGCAGATAAATCGCATATCAATGGAAAGCGCAAAATATGTACAATCCAATAAGACATGTCGTCAAAGTGAAATATGGTACCTTTTCGATTAAATTAGTGTCAAAGGTCAAATTGTAACTTTTTTAGTGTTTTTGCAATGCATTACCATTTATCATTTTTAAAGACCTTTAAGCACATACTGTCATGAAAATTCTTTTTTTTTTCAAAAACACTAAGCTTGTCTCAAGATCTGTCAATATTTAATCTGTGTGACGTTTCATGACATCATTTTGTTGACCGATTTATGAAACTATGGATCTGATAAACACTGATTGTGTTTTCAAATTATTTCTGCAATATGCATGATATATATGCATTTTGTTTCATCTAAATGCGTCAGAGTTTTCGTAGAACGAATACGAAATACATAATAATGTGAAAACAGGGGTTAGAACGTCCATACATACGACGAAAATTGCTGTGAAAACATGATACAATAAGTCGGAAAATCAACGATAAGATTTTTGTGGAATATAGACAACAAAATTAGGAATACTATTACTAGAACCAGTTTCTTATTAAATAAGAAGACCACCAACCACGTCAAGGTCGGAAGCCACCTGACAGGGTTTATTGTTTTGATTTTGGGGTGGGGGATGTAAGCTTAATAGGTAAGGGAGTATTTACAGTTAGGAAATTTATTACACTAGTCTGTGTGAACGTAATGAAATATAAGTTCGTTCACATTACAAACTACACTTTATTACTCATCATACATCTGCTCATCCTGCTCGTCAACATTGGTTGTCTGTTGGTGGGTCAAATATTTTGACAAAGATCACTTCCCTGAAATGGGAACAACTCAGTGCAGCTTAAGGTTTGTTCATAACAAATACAACACTTGCATACATATCTACCTTTACAACTTCATATCAGATCTTGCAAGGGGTTTGGTGACATCATACCAGTAAAGCAAACTGGTTCAAGGCCGTTGTTTGCCTTTTGCCCGCCAAAATCCAGGGGTGTTCTCACCGGTGGTTTAACTAGATGAAATGTCATCCAAACTGTTGCTTAAAGGATGATTCACTAGGTGGAATACGAGAAAAGGAAGCGTCTTTGCTTGTTGTTAATGCGACTCCAACATGTTAATATCATGATAACACGACTGGCATTTTTCTATGAGATTGTATAACAAAGATACTGCATGTTTTGCTGCATTTATTGTAGTTTCAAGATCAGCATTGGTCAGTGAAACTAAATCAGACAACTCTTCAGGTCATGTTTTGAAGATTTTGTAAATACATGTATATGTTTTTCCAATTCTGAAAAAAAGCAGAGGTAGTGTCACATCCAGGAAGAGCGAGAAGGGAGGGTAACATCTGACATGTGATATTAGAAAGCGAGCAACACAAATCGTGAACGGGGGGATATATCTCCTACCATCTTTACCACCAGATACATTCCCCATGTATAACCACAGATGTTCTGTGTGATGCATCTGTGGAAAGTAGAGCACACAAATAACAAAAACATCTGTAATGCGAGCCCTAAATGGAAAGAAGTAAAAACAGTTTTGCTTACAGACACAATGCATTCTGCTAAAGATAAACTTTTTCGAAGCTTTCCTATGGGAACACAAGTGCTATCGTTGCTGATTCGCAGACAGAATCATCCAGCAGCCAACACATGAATATTTTCAAAGTGAAAGGAAGCTTATCACCAGAATTTGATATTGAGACCTCTTCAGGTGCAGAGTATTCGTCATCTGAAATGGTAATGTCGCTGATTTGTCTTCTCAAAATGCCAGCGGCAGCATGTACAATTTGACTTTCATCACATATATGGGCTACATTGCTCAAATCATGAACAGTTGCCAAATGCATGTCTGCTTTTATGCTTGTTGCAGCACCAATAGCTTCAGGAGTTGAGATGACACTGCTATAAATAAGGTTTGACACACCCTGACCTTTCCGTGGTTGTATTGTTATCAAATCACCAAAATGTCATTCTAATTTCTGCTGTAGTCTGTGTGATGTGCAACTTTCCTTTCGATCAGAGGGCAAAAATTCAGAAAATAAAGTTCTAGCAGTCGGGTTAAAGTGAATATATTTTTGTGGGTCTTCTTTGATAGTCGAAATGAAGGATTGAAATAAGATATCATTTTCAGATGTTAAATTGTCTTCACTGTCGTCCTTAATTCTTCTGAGTAAGTAATTTGTCATACAAGAAGCATGATGTACTGCATTCTCTGTAAACCTATTATTAGTAATTATGTATACCATTTCGTCATCATCGGTTAGTGTTGCCATGTCGTTATTATGTATACCATTTCGTCATCATCGGTTAGTGTTGCCATGTCGTAATTCTGTGTACCATTTCGTCATCATCGGTTAGTGTTGCCATGTCGTAATTCTGTGTACCATTTCGTCATCATCGGTTAGTGTTGCCATGTCGTAATTATGTATACTATTTCGTCATCATCGGTTAGTGTTGCCATGTCGTAATTATGTATACCATTTCGTCATCATCGGTTAGTGTTGCCATGTCGTAATTCTGTGTACCATTTCGTCATCGTCGGTTAGTGTTGCCATGTCGTAATTCTGTGTACCATTTCGTCATCATCGGTTAGTGTTGCCATGTCGTAATTCTGTGTACCATTTCGTCATCATCGGTTAGTGTTGCCATGTCGTAATTCTGTGTACCATTTCGTCATCATCGGTTAGTGTTGCCATGTCGTAAAGTATCTTTGTTCTGTCATCTGATGTAATCTTGTGTAATTTGTTGCATCGTTTGCATGTCTTTCATTGACAGAACACACATACAGACCAGTCTATATCAGAAGATCTACTAGACCGAGTAGGAACAAAACTACTCACTGAGGTAGTATTTACAGTGGGTTTGGAAACATTTTGAACAGTAGTAGAAAATACAGAGGCTGACAAATTGTGCTTACTTGTAAAAGACTTGTAACAACTTCTATGATGTTGAATTTATTCTGTGTGTACATTTTCAATTGCCTTAAACTCGTCAACTAATCTCCTACAAACCTCATTTTACGCTTAACTATGACAGAGATAAGTGTAAAACGACCTTCACTCGTTGAACTACTCAGTTGTTCTGATGAAAAACACAGTGTTGCCAATTAATAGACGGCCTTCCCAATTCCTGCTACTCTAACAGGACTTGTGCGATCAGACATATCTTAAAAAACTTTAATATCAACGAAATAAGTGATTTATTTCATGGTACATGTAACAGAGTCGAACTAGTTTGCTTTGATGTCAACACAAATACAATATTCGCTCACAACGTTGATTTCATTAACTCATCTCATCGCAGTAATCGAGTAATGTACAGAGTGATTTGGGGTGATTTAGTATACGGAACACACTTCGGTAGATGAGCAGTCAATTCAGGAACACAATAGCAATTTAAATAAAAAGCAAAAAATACCCTTTCCGGTGCTTCCACGAATCGATCTTAATGTGAAATGTAATTGACATTGTCAATACTATTTAAAACATTTGAATTTTGGATATAATTTGCAAACTATTTAACATTAAGTAAAAATTTACGCTCAATGTAGGGAAAAATTTCACAAAACCGTACAAAATCGCAAATTATACTAGAAAACTGCATTATTGTTAAAAATAAAGATATATGCCGTGTTGTCCGATTAATATTGTGTAAATAAAATGCATGCATTTATTTTCAAAAGTACATTTACAAAGAATATATGGTTTTCTGCAGTAGTACATGTATCAGTTAATTATAATGAAATTTGAAAATTAATGTCAAATTAACAAAAAAATGTACCGTACGATTTCGTGACGACAGCTTAAAACATGAAATATAATCATTTTACTTGCATTTAAAACAAAAATTATCTGCATGTCAGGTGGGTGCATTAAATTCGAAAACTGAACGTCTTTTTGAAAATTGTCACTGCACTATTAGGTAATGTTATGAACTTGTACATCCGTTAGAACAATGTTCCAGCTACATCTTGGTGATCAATTGAATTATTGGAAGAAACATACCTTTAAAGAAGCCACTGATCAACAGATAACGTAAGTCATTGAACATATTATATCACGTGAAGTTGTATCGAGTACACCTCGTCGTGCGTGTGACTCAAACTATCAACTGTAGTGGTGATAGGAACTTATGTAGATGAAAATAAAATTACCATTAAACAGGTAAATTATATTAGTTTCGCATTTTTTGTTTTGTCTCGTTCATCGTCTACTCCAAAATATCGTATACTTGGGTTCTCTTCTTCGCCGTTTAGTTCGAATTCTTCCAGCGGATGACTTCGGTGATATGTGAACGGGTGTCTTATAAGACGCAAAAACAATTTACCCTTCGTGAGCACCGGGTGTCTTCCCCGGATTATTGGTGGAGTCAGTGTTCCTATTTTCAGATTTCTGTGTTGTGTTGTGTTTTTTGTTTTGTGTGTCTTTGTCATGTGCATTGTGTTCCCGATTTCTGCGTGTTGTCCATTCTTGATGGCCTCTTCCGGTTACTCTAACGCTAACTATAATTTGCAGGAAAAAAAAAACGTTCTGAGAATCAATGAATGACTGAAAAGAGTTTGAAACGTCTCGTTTCACCTTAAAACATTTCTAATTTTATCATTTTGAAGGTTCAGAAATATGTACCCAAAGCTACCCTTACTATGCATGTCACGTGGGAAGATGCTGTAAACTTGCGGATTTATGGTATTGTAAAGTAAGAGGAAAGATTCAATGTGACAGTTTTGCTGAGTGAGTTAGGATATTACCAATAGTAGATATCAACTTGTTAAGAAAGTTTATAACATTAAATAAAAAAATATTATGTGATACAGTGAAATCTGTCTAAGCAGAACCTTGAATAAACCAGAATCCTGTGTAAGCTAAGCCTTAAATAAAGTCCCGAAACTGGAATTTTCTGTTTATTTAACTTACATAAACCGAACACCTGTCTATACCGAACACAAATGTTGGTCCTAATCGGGTTTCACTGTAGTCAAATTGGGAAATAAGGAGGACAAGACAAACGCAGAATTATCAAAAGAGTCAATAAACACATTTAGTGATATAATTTTATAAGCAAATAAAAACTAAATACGTTCATTATAATAATATTCGTGCACGGTTTCCACGTAATTCCAAGATTCAGAAGAGGTGTTCAAGGTAGTAAGGGATAACATTCTCGTGCACTTCATTCATGAAGAAATCTGTATCACAATGCAGAGAAGGCAAATTTGAAAGACAACATTTGTAAAACTCACATCATATCTTCAGTAAGCTGAATCTGAGGCACAAACAATAAACAATCGTTCCTTTATACCTCTTTTAAACTTCATTTTGTTAATTTTGTTTTGTGTTCATAGAGATTTATCCATAAAGCGATAAAAATACACATTCTCTCTTGTAATTACCCCTGCCAAGACAAGAAAGTGAGCATTCATATGTTGGTGGGTATCGATTTTCCCCTTTCTGCGAATTTTCTATTGGACTTTGGAATGGTGTATTTTTTATTATTTATTTTATTTATTGCATTACAATGCATGAATATATAAGTCACACTTAGTTTTAAAATATGATTCCTGTTTTCTATCTAATTTAATTATTGTTTATTATATCACCATGATAGAGATGCAGCAACAACCCCAGAATCAAACCTCCATGTTACAACATCATATACAATTCCTGACGAGCCACCAACGTGTGGACACAATGTTGATAGAAGCACAAAATTGTAAGTATTGCCAATTAATTAATCATGATTGTTTTTTTCAACATAACTCATTAGATAATTTGATGTTTTGAAGGAAAAAATGATATACACTGTACATGTATCTTGTTTCACTTCATGTTCTGGTTCATCAGTGCCATGGCCGCGATACTACAGTTCTGCCTATGACGATTGTATACTAGTATCTTACTTACTACGTGGTCTTAATGTCCCCGATCCCCATAGAAAAGTTGGGGTCAGTCATGGCGAGGTGTACTTGATACAGCATTATGTGATAAAGGTTGTCAGTCACTTGCGGCAGGTCGGTGGTTTTCTCCGGATACTCAAGTTTCATCCTTCAATAAAACTGATAGCCACGATATAGCTGAAATATTTTGGAAAGTGGCGATAAATACTTTATCATGTAACTCATAGACACGATAGAATAAATACCCAATGATTTCACTTACGACCACCTGTTATCTAAACCTGAGATAATACACAGTGTGTATATTAAATGTGGGATTGTGGACATCATTTACAAATGTTTTTCCTTTCAATTAAGTCGTATTATCCGAACCTCAGTTCTCTTCTATTTTTACTTGCGTTGTTTTTTTTCAACTTACGATTATGTGTACTACTTTGGTGTATGTTTTGTAGATCGTTGTTTGGCCTTTTGTACTTTTCCGTTTGGCCATTGTGTTGTCTGTTCTTCTTCGATATACAGATTCTGATTACCACTTTGGTATATCTTCAAGCTCTTCTTGGAACATTGATATTTTAGCAAATGATTCCATTTACATTCAAAATTAAAACATGTCATGCTTGCCATTTTGGAAAACGTATTATCACTGTTGTCGGTTTACTGAAAAAATATTTGTAGATTTCGAAAAGGAGTAGGTGCATTGTAGCCGCTACTGAATAGTAACTTGTTCGTCCCTAGCCACCCCTCCATCCTTTTGCAGTGGCAGTCAATAGTCGCGTACATCGGCTGATCCATCCATTCCCTCATTTCTACATATTTTTTTAACATTACGTCATCGACAGCATCAAGCGAAAATATTCCCATTTCTTACATCTAATGTACGAACAACTGTAAATGACACTGAACATGGTGTAGTTTTAAGAACGCTTATATATTCTCGATGCTTTGATAATCACACGCAAATATATATCAACGGTCGCGCATGAATGACACTATGTTGATAAGCTTAGAATAAAACATTGCATGACATATTGATAATTAAGTTCATATTGAAAAAAAAAATTATATTAAGATAAATAATAATTTATATTTTAAAAAGAAAGTTTAAATAGTGATGGTCAACAATTCCACTCATATCAACAAAATCAATCACCTCTCATCTTAACTCACGGAACACCAAATTAAAACAACTACATACAACGTGGAAATCCAAGTCCTGTTATTTGTGAAATCGTGGTCTTTTGTAATATATGGTATAAGAACATTTTCTTCTTATTAATATCAGTAATGAGGAAAATACATTAGCATGTTATTAGACAAAGCTAGTAACTTACAAAATACATATTTCACAGATAGTTATATTTCACAGATAGTTGTATACCTAAAATACTGAATAATAAATTTACTAAATATAAAAAAAAAAATGAGTTGTCTCTCTTTTCTCAGTAAAAACAAGATTCTTCTTGCATTAAATAATAAAATATATTTCCTGACGGTAAAACAAACTCACTCAAATTGTGATATATGTTTTAATCGTTGTGCTGTCCATTATTGTATTAAGCTGAGATTATCAAAGCTTTGAGGAGACTGAATGTCAGCATATATCCGGAATACAGACGGGATATGCGAAATGTACTATATGTATGTTTTTTTTTACCAAATTAAATGGTGTTTTAAACTCAAAGCGCCTGTATGGACGCAACAAATAATATTACAATAGTTAATTCCGTCACAAACACCAGATCGATACTGCCAACACTTATGTTCCTTGACTGTAACATAACAAACTTAAACATCACAATTAACAAGCTAAAGTCTGTTAAACTTTGTGCCTTGAAACCTTTCGAAGTCACGGGCCACACTAAGTTTTTGTTTACATGTTGTTAACAATTAAATTATTGAAATTGTTTTCATAAACTCGTTGTTTTGTTATGTGATATATTATGAATTTATTATATATGACATGAAAACATTCAAATTGAATAACTAGAAGTATTCGGTCTGGTCTATAATTTGACTGGGTAAAGCCGTTACAGAGAATCTATAGCATAGACAACCATGTAAAGGTTATGTTTGTCGTAGCCTCAAAGCCGTTACAGAGTATATAGATCACACACAACCATGTAAAGGTTCTGTTTGTCGTAGACACAAAGCCGTTACAGAGTATCTAGTTCACAGACAACCATGTAAAGGTTCTGTTTGTCGTAGACACAAAGCCGTTACAGAGTATCTAGTTCACAGACAACCGTGTAAAGGTTCTGTTTGTCGTAGACACAAAGCCGTTACAGAGTATCTATATCACAGACAACCGTGTAAAGGTTCTGTTTGTCGTAGCCACAAAGCTCTTACAGAGTATCTAAATCACAGACAACCATGTAAAGGTTCTGTTTGTCGTAGACACAAAGCCGTAACAGAGTATCTAAATCACAGACAACCATGTAAAGATTCTGTTTGTCGTAGTCATACTACCGTTACAGAGTATCTATATCAAAGACAACCATGTGAAGGTTCTGTTTGTCGTAGACACAAAGCCGTTACAGAGCATCTATATCACAGACAACCGTGTAAAGATTCTGTTTGTCGTAGTCATAATACCGTTACAGAGTATCTATATCACAGACAACCATGTAAAGGTTCTGTTTGTCGTAGACACAAAGCCGTTACAGAGTATCTAAATCACAGACAACCATATAAAGATTCTGTTCGTCGTAGGCACAAAGCCGTTACAGAGTATCTAAATCACAGACAACCATGTAAAGGTTCTGTTTGTCGTAGCCACAAAGCCGTTACAGAGTATCTAAATCACAGACAACCATGTAAAGATTCTGTTTGTCGTAGGCACAAAGCCGTTACAGAGTATCTAAATCACAGACAACCGTGTACAGGTTCTGTTTGTCGTTGACACAAAGCCGTTACAGAGTATCTAAATCACAGACAACCATGTAAAGGTTCTGTTTGTCGTAAACACAAAGCCGTTACAGAGTATCTATTTCACAGACAACCGTGTAAAGGTTCTGTTTGTCGTTGACACAAATCCGTTACAGAGTATCTAAATCACAGACAACCATGTAAAGGTTCTGTTTGACGTAGCCACAAAGCCGTTACAGAGTATCTAGATCACAAACAACCGTGTAAAGGTTCTGTTTGTCGTAGCCACAAAGCTGTTACAGAGTATCTAAATCACAGACAACCATGTAAAGGTTCTGTTTGTCGTAGCCACAAAGCCGTTACAGAGTATCTATATCACAGACAACCATGTAAAGGTTCTGTTTGTCGTAGACACAAAGCCGTTACAGAGTATCTAGATCACAGACAACCGTGTAAAGGTTATGTTTGTCGTAGCCACAAAGCCGTTACAGAGTATCTATATCACAGACACCAGTGTAAAGATTCTGTTTGTCATAGGCACAAAGCCG
>MJUT01006022.1:213043-240228 GCA_002080005.1 Gigantidas platifrons
ATAAAATAACACACTATGCATGAAATTGCATAAGATGTACTATGCATATATTGTCATGCACTTGCTCTATTCGGTTAGTCAAATTGCATTGACTTGATAATTTTTTTGTTATACAAGGTCACTGGCAGAACAATATAGCTTTTATGATACATATGTAACATGTTACATGTGGAGATCTGTGAACCTGTTTGAAATCCAGTTCACCTTCTATTGACAGACAATATCAAAAGGCGGCAATCAAGGGATATTTTTATGATTTTATTATTTCATTCAAAATATGAACGTCGATGGATTAATATGATTTTTTATGCATGATAAACACACTATTAATACTATTCAATTAATGACTTTTAATAAGGTGGATACAAGGATTTATTAACCCAGGAACATTATATTTACAGAGACCAGGAGGTCGGGGTAAATACACAGTCCGACAAAAGTTAAGCACCACCTGACTTGTTTCAATAATATCTTTTCTAGTAATGAACTTATTTCAAATTGGTTTGCTGTTTCCGTTACCTGTACACACATACTTACTTACCTGTGAAACAGGTTATTGATCGATTTTTATTTATGTGTATCAGACAGGGTGTGTAAAGTGCCACGTGCAATTTTCAACATTTGTGTTTGTGAACGAAATCTGTTTTTTTTGTGTAGAGTTTTAAGTTTCATTTTCTATTGGTTTGATAAGGTGCGGCGAAAATTAACCATACCCGAAAGGTGGCAAGCTGTTGGCAAGCATGACGGTGGTTTTAGCCATAGAAGGGTGGCAGACCACTTCAGGGTTAACCATTCTATCATTGGGCGACGGATGCAGCGTTTTCATCAAACGTGCAGGTAGGCCTCGCAATAAGAGCGCCGAGAGAGGACCGGCTCATATCCAGACGGGTGCGGCAACGGCCGTTCAGTACAGCTGGTGCACTTTGTGGTAATTTAGCGTTTGGAGGCCACATTTGCACACGCACTGTAATCAGACGCCTTCACCATCAGGGAATGCGAGCGCGATGACCAATAAAACGTCCACAGTTGACATTACGTGATCGCCATGCACGATTGGACTGGTCACATGATCATTTGGAGTGTACTATTCGCACATGGAGGCGGGTCCACTGGTCTGATGAAAGTCGTTTTTTGTTACGCCCTACCGACGGTCATGCAAGGGTTTGGCGCCAACGAAACACTTCATTTCAGGACAACCACATTTTAGGCACAACAGCTTTTGGGGGTGGGGGTGTAACTGTCTGTGGTTGTTTTTCCTTTGACTGTAAGTTGAACTTGTACATTCTTGATGGTAATCTGACAGGCAAAAAATACCGTGACAATGTGCTCGCTCCACGCGTAGTCCCCCATTTCGACAATCATGTGTTGGCTGACAGGCCAATGTTCATGGACGACAACGCTAGGCCACATAGAGCCCGAATTGTACAACATTTTGTTTACAGCAAGAGGCTGTTCAGACAATACCATGGCCTGCGATGTCGCCAGACATGAACTTTATAGACCTTGTATGGGACTTCATTGGTCGAAAAATTAACCAACGCAATCCAAAATTTCAAAATATTGACGAATTAAGAAATGCTATCTTACAGTTCCCCCAAGAACGGATTAGGCGTCTTGTACGAAGCATGACGAGGCGTGTTGCAGAACTTCACAATAAACGCGGTGGATATACTCGTTATTGATTGTTATGCCTTACTCATACGCACAATAGATGCATTTAAAAGTTCTTAAAATGCGAGGACTCTGCATTTTAATGCAATGTTAAAAACTTCCATCAAGGACAAACTGGTTTTACGTTTTTCCAGCGTCTGTTTTGAACCCCATTTTTGCCACGTCATAGTCATGTCTTTCAGGATGATAAATACTTCGTAGATTGGTAATTTTAGAGCCCTTGGTGTAGTCTGTTAAGAAGTGTAAGAAAAATGGTGATATCTATTTTATTGTTTTAACAGTATTGATGTAAAGAAATATATCGATAAAAATATAGGGTGTGCTTAACTTTTTTCGGAGTGTATATATTATACTTGTGTTAATAAATCCTGAAAGTCATTAATTGTTTTATTATACGACACATTTTATATTTTGCTTTTAACCTTAAAATAAGTTTTTACCACGACGTTTTCTTTGGTTTCGTATGGTGCAAGACGTTGGAATGTTATATTCACCGCGCGTGATCTCGCGTGAGGTGAATATAACGTTTTATCAAAGAACGTATCTAGGGACGTCAGCCAGTGAGAAAAGACATTATCTGAAGTCATATAATACAGTGTCTTAATCTAATGTTTATGTGTATTCAGCGCAATACTGGAGAAATGCCCGGATAACCGTGCCCTTATCCAAGTGTTTAAGCCTCATACACATGTCACAGTGTGTTGTGCCTCATTTGATATGATGCGGGCTTAAGGATTATTGGGGCGTGACTTTTCACAAAATAACCAAACATCATTTCAACCATCTACATTTTATTCACACTGAAAATACATTGTACAAATAATTTATTATAATGTTAAATAAATTATTTTCTGAAATAACCGCTGAAGAATTTAGAAAATCTGGACAACCCGTAATAAATTTGAAGTATACAAAAACGTAAATGCCTACCTGAAAATAGGGAACAAGTTATCAATCCCACCAGCGTGTGCAGTGATAATGTGTGAATATCAAACAGTGGACAGGTTTGATATATATAGATATAATACCAGGGCGGGAAAACATGAATGTGGTATTCGTGCAAAAGGTAGAAAGGTGTAGTGATTTCTCCGTCGGTCTTTATGAATGAATGATTTTATGAATGAAAATGATACTACTACTTGCCTTTAAACGTACTATGACCCGTTTATATATTACGGTGACATATTCCGCCCGACAAGGAAAAATTCGTCCCTGAATTTTCAAAACTTTATGGAGTATACTTACTTTATGTCCAGAAAACATTGTTAAACAAGTGGTCAACAGACAGACATAGACAATTGATAATTTATATACAAACTAAAATAGTTAATTCACTATCATAAAAAAAATGAAAGTGAAAATGAAAATAATTTCACTTAATTATCAAATCATTTGGAATATTAAGATCCAACATGATCAAATCAGAAGGCGACAAATGCCACTCAACTACTTCAACATGGTGGAAACTCATTTAAAATCAAAACATTTATACTCAATAAAATATAGCAAAAAATATACAAGTCAAAATATCAAAGGTAGGCTAAACAGATTTCAGTTATGCAACTGTTTCTCACTATGTTTCAAATATCCATGACAACTAAGTTTTTCTCATTCTCCGAAACAACTTTCTCCATATGCTTAAACCAAGATCTACTCAAATCTATTGTAGGGTGAACACCATCTACTAGCTTAGAGAACATATACTTTATCTTTCCACCCTTCTTCTTATAAACATAAGTATGTAAGAATGGTGTGACCATGTTATTCTTACTATTCAGTTCAGTGATGAACTGATTTATCTCTCTCAACACACTATGCATTTCATCGTAATCCTCATAAAATGTCAAGACATCTGTCTTATATATAGAGTATCTATGAAAATTCCACTCACGACAACTAGATGTAGCAATAGTAGCGAAAACAACTTTTCCACCTAACTTCTTAATATGTTGCTCAATATTCACAATGCAAGCTTTCAAGTTAGAAACATGATCAATTTCAAGTTCCAAGAATGATTCTTCATACTTATAATATCGATATTTTTTTCTTATCATGGTACAAATGTCTGGAATTCCAGCAATAAAATAAATAATTTTATCAGACATGTCTTTTCCAATCCTTGAAATAGCAACTTGACACAAATCGTTCAACTTGCCTCCAGGTGTAACATGAACTTCACGACAAGCCATCCCATTGAAACATTTCCCTCTGCTAGATGAATACAAATATGATTGAGGATAACCAGCCATACCTATGAACAAATCGAAAACCCAAATAACAAAAATCGTAAAAATATATCAAAGTCAGACTGAAAATCATCAGTATGAAAAACTGATCAATAAAAACTTATACAAATTATCTAACGATACAAAATAAAATCATCAAACCTCTGAGGGACCTTACTTACCCGTGTTGTCCTACGTAATGCAGGTTGTGCCTCGTGAATAGAAATATCAGATCGATCAAAGTCTTGACCTACTATATCACTAGCATCTACAATATCACTAGTCCTTACATGGCTAGAATCAAAGTTTGGGGATTCCCCATGGTCATTACCTGTTACTACTGAAGTATTACTGTCTGCCTCACTTCTAAAACTTTGTTGAGTATCTGATAGAGATGACTGGACCTCAGACCTTGAATTTAGCACAGATCCTGATGATGACGACTTAATGGATGAAGGCCGAAATTCGGCGGCCATAGGATTAAGGTCAAACCTCGATGGCTTATGGACACCATGTATATTAGAACAGACATGTACCTCATCATCGTCATCACTGGAGATACTTACGTCATTTGGCTCATCCATGTGACCTCCATCAACAGTTTCCTTTTCCATTTCCTGTGTAGAATTTTCTGAACTATTATTTTCCTTACTTCGTTTTGGTTTGGGAGGAGTATGCTCTCGAACAATCTCCTTAGTAGGAAGAGATAAAATAGGAAGCAACATATTTCTATGTACCGTGACCTTTCTCGAACGTCCATGTTCTGGCATAAGGACGTAAACGAGTATATCTGTATCAGGTTGAGACTCAATGATATAAGGGTCTCTTTCCCATTTATTTTCTAGTTTATCCTGACCTTTGAAACCTACTTTCTTCATCAAAACTCTGTCCCTTTCTGCAAGTTCGAATGCCGTACTCTCAAATCATATCGAGTTTTGTGACGTTTACCTGCCTTTTCAGCTACCTTGGCGGCTGTTTTGTAAGCAAATTTCAATCTCTTTTCAAGGGAACTTACATATGTTATGTGATCTTTCACTGGTGAATCAGATGTAACTCCCAGAAACGCGTCTATAGCCAATCTCGGGTGCCAACCAAACATTAAAAAATGAGGAATATAGCCAGTACTTTCATGTCTTGTGGCGTTATAAGAATGCACAAGAGGAGCTACTTACGATTGCCAATCTGGTTTCTTCTCTTCATCTAATGTACCTAACATGCTTACAAGTGTCTGATTAAATCGTTCCACCTGTCCGTTACCTTGAGGGTGATATGGAGTGGTCCTGCATTTTTTTTATATTTGCTAACTTACAAAGTTCAACAATGATCTTAGACATAAAATTCCTACCTTGATCACTGTGTAGTCTGGCTGGAAAAGAGTAATGTTGTATAACATTTTCCCATAAGCACTTACCTGTTGTTTTTGCCGTTTGATTCCGTGCAGGTATTGCCTGAGCGTAGCGTGTAAAATGGTCAGTGATTACTAGTATATTTTCATACCCACCTTTCGACTGTTCTAATGAAAGATAATCAATACACACTAGTTCAAAAGGATATGAAGACTGAATATTTGCCAACTCTGCTGATGTTTTACACTTAGACTTCCTAAGAATACAGTTACTACAAGACTTTACCTTTATGGCTATGTCTTTATCCATACCAGGCCAATAGAATCGGGATTTAATCAGAAACAATGTTCTATCTCTTCCCTGATGTCCTGCATCATCATGCAGTCTTTGAAACACGACATCTCTGTAAACTGGTTGTAAAACCAATTGACTTACCTTTTCACTATAAAGATTAGTATATCTGTACAAAATCTTATCCTTCAAGGTAAATTTGTCCCAATCACGCAAATACTTACACAATCCTTCCGATTCTAAAGACGTTTTCCTTTTTGTAGGTTTGTGCCCAATCTGCAAAAGGGTTTTGATTCTCCGAATAGCTGGATCAGCATTTTTCTCTTCATGCCAATCGATAGCACTGATATCAACATCGGAGACAAGACTGTCGTTAATACTTACATTTTGAGTTAATAAGACTGTCTCAATACATGTATTACTGGCAGAAACTACACAAGCTGAACATACCGCTTTTATAGCTTCATGAAACATCTGTTTGGTTTCTGGTTGTATTCTTGACAAGGGATCTGCATCGCCATTAGCCTTACCTGCTCTGTAGGTCAAATAGAAGTCATAGTTAGAAAGGGAAGCCACCCATCTATGACCAACAGCATCCAACTTAGCCTTATCAAAGACATAAGTCAACGGATTATTATCGGTTTTAACCTCGAACTTACTGCCATACCAATATTCATGAAACTTATCCGTCACAGCCCATTTAAGAGCAAGACACTCTCGTTTATGAGCCGGAGAAAGTCTCTCTGCTCCTCGCAATCTACGGCTAGCATAGGCAATTACTCTGTCAATACCACCCTGTTTCTGATACAATACCGGTCCTAAACCTTCATTACTTGCATCAGTATGCAAAATGAATGGCAACGTATAATCAGCGTATGCTAAAATAAGGGGAAATGTCAACTTCTCAATTACCTGATCCATAGCTTTTTGTTGATCCTCATTACATGACCACTTTGTCGGAACTTTCTTACTTTTTACCTTCGCCTTTCTTTTGTTTGTGGTATGATATAAAGAATGCCCTTTCAATGCATTACTAAGCAAGAAACTAGAATTTCTGACTGGCGGAGGGGGAGGGGTCTTAGTTGAACTTGAACCTTCTGTCTTAAACTTAACCTCCTTTGGTGTGCTATGTCTAGGATCCAGATCTTTGACAACCTTATAATCAGTATGGGCATGTAAAAACCTTATCATCTTGTCTATGTCAGCTTTAGACACACTTTCATTCAACTCATCCTGATCTGAACTTTTATTACTTCCCATGATGTTTAAGTCTCAAATTGTACTGATTGTCTCCCTTTTCCCTATACAATACTGATATATAGAAAAACTAATAATAATGAAATTGATGATGATATGATGAAATGATAACTACTCACCAGTCATATGTCAAATGGCAGAAAGAGGGAAGATAGAAAACTAGAAGCAGTTTCATGCAGGATCAAGACGTGTTGTGGTGTATAGTGCAGCTATCTGAAAAATAGACTAGAATAAATAACTTGTTCATGAAAATTGCCCACTATGATATAATTAAACTAAAATTAAACTATAAACAGTTCACAATAATTTTCAAAATTAAATATAGATAAACAAATTATTTTCAATTGTCATTTAAAGTTTGTTCAATTAGAAATCAATTAGAAATCAGTTAACAGTTCTGTATTTTAAACACGTGATGTTTCTATTGTATCTGCTCCTCGACAGGTGTACAGGTAATCATCGTACATGTAGTAGCTACGGACAATCAATTTCGTAGTAGTGTTGACGAAATGATATTTTAAATCTCCATGATCAATACACAATAAACGGATTTACTGGCAAGCACATCGTTTGTATATTCTTTAAACATATTTATTATAACACTGCATTTCAATAAATGAAATATGATTCACAATTTTCTTCAAAATAAAGGTATGCGCTTAACACTTAAGCTGTAAAACTATAGCGTACCTTTTCACACGGACTTGAATTTTATTGATACATACTCTCCATATTACGGAAAATTTTAGGCCTACAATATGTCGTTATTTCGTTGTTTTTTCTGTTAAACTGTGAAACGACGGACTAATACGGAGTGGATAATAGTTCCAGTTGACAGGATAGACTGAGTGTAAACGGACATCTGAGCCGGACAACGGAACTAAACCAATGGTACAATCAATGTGCAGAAATAATGTGGCTGAATCTAAATCTCGGTAGAACTTCCATTTGTCACAGTGGTTTGTGCCTCATTTGATGTGGTGCGGGCTTAAGGATTATATGGGCGTGACTTTCCACAAAATAACCAAACATCATTTCAACCATCTACATTTTATTCACACTGAAAATACATTGTACAAATAATTTACTATAATGTTAAATACATTATTTTCTGAAATAACCGCTGAAGAATTTAGAAAATCTGGACGACCCTTAATAGATTTGAAGTATACAAAAACGTAAATGCCTACCTGAAAATAGGGAACAAGTTATCAATCCCACCAGCCGTGTGCAATGATAATGTGTGAATATCAAACAGTGGACAGGTTAGGTATATATATATCTAAAACCAGGGCGGGAAAACATGCATGTGGTATTCGTGCAAAAGGTAGAAAAGTGTAGTGATTTCTCCGTCCGTCTTTATGAATGAATGATTTTATGAATGAAAATGATATTACTACTTACCTTTAAACGTAGTATGACCCGTTTATATATTACGGTGACACACATGAACTTTATATTTAAAGACACTGCACTACTAGTGTCTTTATATCTGACTAGAAAACTCAGTTTTTTACTGGCATCTATACAACAACAAAGTTGATAGTCTTTGCTATAGATAAGTACTACAGTTACAGGTTAATACTATTCCTAGTCATATAATACAGTGTATTAATCTAATGTTTATGTGTATTTAGCAGCAATACTGGATAAATGCCCTGATAACCGGGTCTTTATCCAAGTGTTTAAGCCTCATACACATGAACTTTATCTTTAAAGACATGACACTAATATTGTTTATTTCTCTCACTAGAAATATTCGTGTTTCACTGGCATATATACAACAATAGAGTTGATAGTCTTTACTATAGATAGGTACTAAAGTTACAGCTTAATACGATTCATTGGATACCAACTTTAACTACTGCTATTTGTCGTCTGTTACACCTATTGGTCTGCATTTCAGGAGACTAATAGGTTCCTACATAACTACTTACAATGAAATCTTCATCTCTACCTTTCAGAGCTGAGCTGTATTGGGGTGTAATGGTAGTGTGGTAGATCGTGGTTCAAGCCCCGTTCGAGTCAAACTAAAGATACATAACTCGTATTTGTTGCTTCTCTACTACGTATGTAGCACATATTTGATTGGATCGGAATCAGATTAATGTGTCTGAGTGGTATGAAATGTCATCCTGATACCATCGAATTAAACTTGTTCTCGCAATGAAAAATTACTCATTTGGGAGTTAAGCATCACTCACTCCATCACTATTTTTCAGATGGATGCACGATTCCAGCAATTCTGCAGAGCGCAAACTGGAATTATGATTTTGACAATAGAACAGCAACATTGAATTTTACTTCATCTGGTATGACTGGTTTACAATATAGTACAAGAGGTGAAACCTTGAACACATACAATTGCATTGCGGACACAGATGAAGTCTACGTCTTCAAGTAAGATTAAACATTAAATGTTTTAATTTCTATTATTGTTATATAATAATCAAACGTAGAACGCAATTTCTCCCGAAAATATTAAATAAACATTCTGTTTCAGTGGGGTGTGTCTTGACGAATTATTTTTCAAATAATGTTTTGACATTTTTGTATTGGCCATTTGAAAGTCTGTCCTTCAATTTACGGCTTCTGATTATCTCTTTAGTATCTTCAAACTTGTTTTGCGTGTGCGATTCCCGTGGGGATGTACTCGATTAAATTTTATGCAGTATAGCAAGCCAAACGTTTACGCCGTGTACACTACTTTCCTCTACAAAAAAAACCCAAAACCTTAAAAAAAAGAAACTCGCTGAGTCTACAAATTATAAAGCTACAAAACACTACACAGAAACAAAAGAACGAGTAACATGAACACCACTCACTAACACAGTGAGGAATTCAGATGTTCCGGAAGGGTAAGCAGTTCCTGCTCCATATGTAGGAGTCGTTGTGTAATTCACGAATGTGGGTTAGTAATAAAATATTTATTATAATGCACACGACACGTTTCTGGAATAACCTTCACCAGGTACGTTCAAATTCAAAAGATAACAAAGCCCAATAACATTAACCTTTTCTAAGTAAACCAAAGGGTTTATTTTAATGACAACCAAAATCTGCAGAAGAATAAGCTTAGATTCAATAATAATAGCATTATTTAAGAACTGTAAATTTCAATAACAAAGATATTTAATAAACCATGTCAGTGCCGTAACTTTGTCTACTATGCGGATGACACCACCGCGGACAACACTGTCTACTAGGCGGATGATACCACCGCGAACAACACTGTCTACTAGGCGGATGATACCACCGTGGACAACACTGTCTACTAGGCGGATGATACCACCGTGGAAAACACTGTCGACTAGGAGGATGATACCACCGAGGACAACACTTAATACTAGGCGGATGATACCACCGTAGCCAACACTGTCTTCTAGGCGGATGATACCACCGCGAACAACACTGTCTACTAGGCGGATGATACCACCGCGGACAACACTGTCTACTAGGCGGATGATACCACCGCGAACAACACTGTCTGCTAGGCGGATGATACCACCGCGGACAACACTCAATACTAGTCATATGATACCACCGGCGACAACACTCTCTACTAGGCGGATGATACCACCGCGGACAACACTAAATACTAGGCCGATAATACCACCGCGGACAACACTGTCTACTAGGCGGATGATACCACCGCGGCCAACACTGTCTACTAGGCGGATGATACCACCGCGAACAAAACTGAATACTAGGCGGATGATACCACCGTGGACAACACTGTCTACTAGGCGGATGATCCCACCGTCGACAACAATGTCCTACTAGGCGGATGATACCACCGCGAACAACACTGTCTGCTAGGCGGATGATACCACCGCGGACAACACTGAACACTAGGCCGATGATACCACCGCGGACAACACTGACTATTAGGCGGATGATGCGACCGCGGACACCACTGTCTACTAGGCGGATGATACTACCGCGGACAACACTGAATACTAGGCGGATGATACCACCGCGGACAACACTGTCTACTAGGCCCATGATATCACCGTAGACAACACTGTCTACTGGGCGGATGATACCATCGCGGACAACACTGTCTACTAGGCGGATGATACCAGCGCGAACAAAACTGAATACTAGGCGGATGATACCACCGTGGACAACACTGTCTACTAGGCGGATGATACCACCGTGGACAGCGCTGTCTACTAGGCGAATGATACCACCGCGAACAACACTGTCTACTAGGCGGATGATTCACCGCGGACAACACTGAACACTAGGCCGATGATACCACCGCGGACAACACTTACTATTAGGCGGATGATACCACCGCGGACACCACTGTCTAGTAGGCGGATGATACTACCGCGGACAACACTGTCTACTAGGCGGATGATACCACCGCGAACAAAACTGAATTTTAGGCGGATGATACCGAAGTGGACAACACTGTTTACTAGGCGGATGATACCACCGTGCACAACACTGTCTACTAGGCGGATGATACCACCGCGAACAACACTGTCTACTAGGCGGATGATACCACCGCGGACAACACTGAATACTAGGCCGATGATACCACCGTGGACAACACTGACTATTAGGCGGATAATACCACCGCGGAAACGACTGTCTGCTAGGCGGATTATACTACCGCGGACAACACTGTCTACTACGTGGATGATACCACCGCGACAATACTAAATACTAAACGGATGATGCCACCGCGGACAACACTGAATACTTGGCGGATGATACCACCGCGGACGTATAATCCACCAGCAGAGATATCGACCCAGCGATTTCGTATATAATTGAAGTCAGTTTGCAAGAGTAGTCATACTGTTTTACAGATTTTATACATTCGCTTAAAACGCAAATTATTGTGTTTGTCCGACGCTCAGTAATATTGTCGATTGTGGAGACTTGATGCAGAGAAATGAATAATGATTTTTATTTAACTTTGTTACCTTAGTGAAATAAAGGTGGATTTATGCTCCGGGTGAGACAGCGATTCGACGGATTTGCGATGTCGCTTTCAACATCGTTACCCAATCGCAGCGACAACGTACGTCATGTACGTCATCGCTGACCATCGCTAGCGAACATTGTCGTCGCAAGGGTCATCGCTAGTTGTCGATGCAGAGTTGAAATTATTTGAACTTTCTAGTGATATCACTACCGTCGTTGAGTAATTACCATCTGAAATAATAACACAATATTATCAAAATCACTAGGCAACACGAAATAAAAACGATAGTAGCGACGCAACAAAAAAAAAGCAATGATTTCGCAATAGTATCGCTTCTCCATCGCAACCATTTTATTGCTCGTCGCATCGCTGTCGCACCCGGATAATAAATCCGCCTATAAGGCACCTTTCTTCCTTGAAAAACTCGGTGTTACCTATGCATCTCTAGTTGATTTGATTTACATTTCAATATAATTTATATACCCATATTAACCACTACTATTTGTCGTCTGCTAGTTTATATATTGATATCATATATTCTAACATGATCTCACTCTTTCCCTTTGTTAAAAAAAACAGAATTATTTCTTCGTATTATCTCATTAGCACATGCGCCGATGAATGTGACTGACGTTTCCATTGGCAGTATAAATTGTGACCCGAATAATGCCGATAGAGGGCGCAGTATTATTCGAGTAGTTACATAAATTGTGTGCGACATTTTTCGCAAGCGTATGTATAAATTACCGTCTTCCAATCAAAGTATACTACCGTATTTGTACTCTTAAACATATCAGAATCGAAATAAATCATGGGGAGCCAGAATGTGTTTTGAGTTTTAACATGGATTGGCGGATACTAGTAAATTTTATGCCTCGCTTCTGGCTCGGGATAAAATACTAGTATCCGCCAATCCATGTTAAAACTCCCAACACATTCTGGCTTCCATGATTTATTTCTTAATTTAGATTAAAATACAGGTGTTTTGTATATATATTTTCAACGATTGTCCTAAGAGTATATCGTGTATACCCTATATCGCATACTTATATCGTATACCCTATATCGTATGCCCCAAAAATTTAAACAATTTCCAAATTTTCCAATATTTCATAAAATTTCGAAATTGTTCAAATTTGTTTTCCCAAAATTTTCAAAATTTAAAAGTTTAAAAAATTTCAAATTCTCACAAAAATTTCAAAATTTGTCTAAAATTTCAATATATAAAAAAAAAAATTCAAAATTCGAAAAAATTCAAAATTTTCAAAAAAAATTCAAAAATTTTCATAAAATACATGTACAATGCATTATCAAAGGCATGGTTGAAATATATGATATATTGAACATTACGTGTAAAAATCTGTATCAAATGCCGTATCAACCCTCGACCTATATCATCTCTCGCGGCGGTGGCCCTTGATGTGATATAGGGTTCTCGGGTTGATACGGCATGTGATATAGATTTTGACATGTAATATTTAGTATATATTAACCACTACTATTTGTCGTCTGCTAGTTTGTATATTTATATTAACCATTACTATTTGCCGTCTGCTAGTTTGTATACATATATTAACCACTGCTAGCTATATTACTATTGGTTTTTATTCCCGGAGACTAATAAGTTCTTACATGATTCCATATTGGGACATCTTTCATGAGTGTAAGAAATTTCGTCTCTTCCCAAAATCTTCGATTGAACAGTAAAACAATGAAAAAGGACATAGAATGTCTTACACCAGTGGGGAATACAACATTCTTCAATCATTATAGTCGAATGTAAGAACCCAGTTATATTGTAAAATAATAAGGGCGTGTATCTTGTCTTACCAAGGAGTCGGGGTAAGATAGAAAAACAAATTTCACCTAAATTAACAGACTACTTTATACAAAGGGTGAAAAATAACATTCTTCAATTATAGTCGAATGTAAGAACCCACTTATTCCGTAAAATGCAATGATAAAATTCCATAGACCTAATGATTGAAAGCACGATTTTCATTGTGACTTCACATCATTGATGACGCTAATTATTATTCGAACTCTGTACACTTGATTGGAAGTTAACCCATATGAGCTTGATGTGACCAAGCATCCATGCTCCACACACGGAAAAGGGGATCGTCTTTGTCGTAATTGTCGTACCTGTGCAATCAGTGCCAATCAACCCTTCAGTTGTGAGTTCGAATCCTCTCGTAATGATGCGCATATAATACAACATTATGTGATTTTGTTAGTCAGTGACTTTCAGCAGATCGTGTTTCCTCCAGTTTCCTCCCCCAATAAAACTGTTGGCCAGGATATGGCTAAAATGTCATTGAAAGTGGCGTTGAACACCATCCCCCTAAACCCAAAGCACGGAAAATATTCATTTAGTTTTTCTTTAAATATGATTTTATACTACTTTCGTTTTCAATAAATAAATATTTTAACGAAAATGTTTATTCATAATTTTAGAAGTAGTGATTCTTACTCGCATAGGGGAGAAAGCAGATGGATTTATCTGTGCATGAAAATGACAAAGGTTACAGAAAACCTGCACTATTTTTATCTATTAGCAGGTAAGCTGTATTTTATGAATGAATGATAATTACTTCATGTCAGGTGAGCATTTTTTCAGCAATATAATGATGAGCTCAAGTTACATTGGTCAGGTCGTGATGATGTTCGTTTTGAGCTAGACCAATGTATCAACTTGAATGTTTATAGTACTAGCCATGTGCTAGACCAACGCGCCAACTTGAGTGTTTATTGTACTTGCCTTGTGCTAGACCAACGCGCCTACTTGAATGTTTATAGTACTAGCCCTGTGTTAGACCAACGCGCCTACTTGAATGTTAATAGCATTAGCCCATTGCAACAACAGTCAACGGATAGATATTACACTCCACTAGGTCACAATATCCTGATTCTGAGTACATTTACCACATAGTGCTGCGTGCTTTGCACAGATTCGATTCCAATTTTATTGTCTTCGCTATGATCAGATCTGGCCATACATCCATGATCTACCACAATCATGCTGAACACAGGAATTGTTGCTTCACAGATGCTGTTTTCGCATGCTATCGAAAATGTGTATCATTTACTAAAGAAAGACCATACATTAGATAGCCCACAACACGAGAAGTTATTAAAATATCTTCTAAAAAGAGTTTGAACATACCAAAGGGTACTCAGAAACCGTAAGTTGGACTGACAATATAATGGCAGACACGATAGGTCAAACACTGATAGACACCACACTACACATAAAACCATAAAACTAAAGATTGAGGAACATGAACTAAAACTAGAGTTGAACCCAAGTGCTCCTAGTGTGGCATCTGTCGTGTTGCTGATAAACGATATGAATATCGTCATTTAGGTAAACCGTGTTGGACACTAGTATACGTAAATAGCTGTAGAGAATGTTGACCACGAAGACCATTAACAATCTGGCTTATCTAAGGTGTTGTGAAAGGGTAATCAGAAATGCACAACACACTAACATATTAGAATATATAACTATTCACAGAGATACACAACACACCAATATATTAGAATATACAACTATTGACAGATACACAACACACCAATATATTAGAATATACAACTATTAACAGAGATACACAACACACTAACATATTAGGATATACAACTATTGACAGAGATACACAACACACCAACATATTAGGATATACAACTATTGGCAGAGATACACAACGCACCAATATATTAGGAAATACGACTATTAACAGAGATAACATTTTGGGATATACAACTATTGACTGAGGTACGCTGCAAACCAACATATAAGGATAAACAACTATCAATAGAAATGCACAACACAACATCCAACGTTATAGGGTACACCATTTCCTATACTTTCTTACTGTCCTTATATGAATTACAGCCATGTCCACAGAATGGTCTATGCTTGTCTGACTATTTTAAGATATTAGTAAAGGTATGTTGTACTTTATCTGAGGACATGTGTACTGATGTTGGTTCTAGAGGAAGAATGTACAGTGTTTGTTCTATTTTAATAAAATATTACAACAAATGTCAGTAGGGCCACCAGGCTAATTTTTGGGGCCCAGGGCAAAAGGAAGCTTGCCACCTCCTCCAATTCTCCAATTAATGATACTCAAACTAAGTGCACCACGATGTGTCATAAGCAAGGAATCAGTACAACAAAGATGAATTGATGCATTGTGATTTGGAAGACAGCTTTCTACTTGTTTATTTAATTTAAGCAATTTTATTTAGAAAATAATCAGAAAATACAGTACATCAAACATAGTAAATTGTTTATTTGTCTGGATCCTTAATTATAACTGATGGGCCACGAGGCACCGCACCAGCTGACCTCCTCTCTCATTATGTCAGATATAACAATGTAATGTACAGTGTTTGTTCTTATTCACCTTAAGATACTAATACAAACGTCAGCCCTAGCAAAGTAATGATTCTTGTGGAATTAATGTATATCGTTTTGATTTGCCAATAGCATTGTCGTCTGTTTGTTTTTGACTCGTTCATAGCTCAATTAACATTTTTGTATGACCAGCATGAACAATATGGCGGCCGATTGAAAGCAAGCCTGACATTAGTTTAATAATCGACATAGGGAAAAGATTCGTATTAAAGAATTATAAGTATTAAGCGCTTCTTTTCAGGAGTTCATGTATGGGTAAACGGTTTCGATGCAATGACAAATTGAATAAATGTACGAAGATATTAATGCAAACGTCAGTTCTAACAAAGGATATAATGTGTGTGTTTTCTTCTATTTTATCTTAAGACATTTACACCAGTGTCATACCTAGTGATAGAGTGCTCAGTCCAGCAGCTGGTACTATGTTAAGTGACAATAGCCCGCCATGTGTCACCTTTTGTTCATACACTACACCTATACCTGACAATGATGCCCGTCCTTTACAAAGAGAAGGTAGGTGTCAATACAATAATTTATTATTCCAGAGGCCGTTGATGGCCGCGATCACAAGGATTTTCACCCATCTTTGCAATCTGCAATACCATCACTAATACAATAAATTATTATTCCAGATGCCATCGATGGCCGCAATCGCAAGGATTTTCATCCATCTTTGTAATTAGTGGATATCACTCTCGCTTTTTGTCGATGCTTAATGCATTTTGTGTAAATATAGATTCTCCTTCAGTTGCCCGTGGGGTACGATATTTCTCCACTCAAGAGAGTTAAATTAAAAAATTTAACCGCAAGCCGTCAGGCGAGTGGTTAAAATTTTTAACTTAACTCTCGAGTGTGGAGAAATATCGTAACCCACATGGGCAACTGAAGGATAATTTGTTTCTCCCATTATTTAACACGAACTTTATTTCAAAAGCCGTCAAACGAGTCAAATGCGGGGAAAGGCACGAGACATTTTAATCCTCTAGAGGATTACAGATTTTTCCACCACTGGTTCAGCGGGGTTAAAACGACATCATAATGGGAGAAATATATTTATAATAAGTGTGAAGATATCAAAAGGGTAGTCACAAGCCATCAATCGAATAAGACAAAGGGTAGTCACAAGCCATCAATCGAATAAGACAAAGGGTAGTCACAAGCCATCAACCGAATAAGACAAAGGGTAGTCACAAGCCATCAATCGAATAAGACAAAGGGTAGTCACACGCCATCAATCGAATAAGACAAAGGGTAGTCACAAGCCATCAATCGAATAAGACAAAGGGTAGTCACCAGCCATCAATCGAATAAGACAAAGTGAAAACGGACAATGATCTACACTACACATACTATTATAGATGGAGCAAAACCAACCCCACTAAAGACGGGGGTGACCTCAAGTCCTGCCGGACGGAAAATGAAAATTATGTTCGTGATGTCCTAATATATTAAATGTATTGTGTTTGATTTTGTAATGCCCGCTAAAATTTGCGCGTAACACGATGTCGAATTCGTCACGCTTTTCTGTTTAATAATTTGTCATACAGAAAGTTCACACCAAGAATGATCTTGATGTGTGTCTTAATTTATATGTTGTACTACTATTACCACACAAAAAGATGTTCTTGTCGGGTGTTCTGGAGGGATCAGGATGTTGATATACTAATATTTCTAAGTTTTCTTGTGATGACTCGTATTTCCCCGTATTTTTTCTTTTATTCTTAATTTTTTTATGGTATATTGTGATTATTTGTAATTTTTCCCATGTTGCATTTTTACCTTTGGGATACGTATTCAACACATTTGTCCAAAACACTTACAGCGAGTAATACAATTATAAAGCAAACGTGTATTAATTTCGACTGTAACAATAATCAAAGTTATGATCCATGCTAATTTACAACATCATTTCTACTTGTGAAGAAAGTGTCGAAGCCTATCATTAGTGCATACAAGTTGACGTCATGGTTGTGGTTGTATGGAAGTTAGATTTGCAACTACATGGGCAACTAGTGCGTTTCATCACTTAAATTGTGAGTTCGAATCCGACTAATGACGAGGTGTACCCGATGCAACATTATGTGATAAAGTTTGTCAGTGACTTGCGGCAGGTCAGTGGTTTTATCCAGGCACTGTTTTCTTACAATAATAAAACTGGTCGCCATAATATAAATGAACTATTGTTGAAAGTGGCGCTAAACACCATAACCCTAACCCTAACTCTTATGCAAGTAAGTGTATATTACATTTATATTGTTGATAACAAACATAATATTCAATCTGGTTTATTAACTTTTCCCTTTTTCATAAAGGTACAGACGAGACTTTATCAGGTGGTGAGACATTATGTGATACGTGTAACTCATCATCGTGTGCTAGTCCTACAAACAATAACCCAAGTAATACAAACGATGGTAAGTCATGAATTTCTTTAGAGTATCGTATTGTTAATGCATTGAATGGAATGTCGTGTAAAAAGACAGCGTTAATATGTATTACAATACAATGAAGAACACATCCAATAGAAAATTCCTGAAAGAGGTCAAATCGATACATGTAGCACAGATACAATTCTCAATTGCATGGCTTGGTACAGGCACTTCAATAAAAAGTGGCCGGGTTAAACTAGTTTTATTGACAACCATGAAAATATTGATCAGCTGTTGTTGGTATCATTTTTGCTATGGCATAATGAGATTAATTAATAAGTAAATAATTTCATTGATTAAGATGACGTTAGCTGTTTAATCTGAGAGTGATTGGTTAGAAATAAATACGTAGATCTAATTTAGTGCACACGACGCGTTTCCGGACTATTCGTCATCAGGTGCGCTTATTATTCAACAATTGGAAAGCCAAGCAATTTTAAAAGGCTTTGGGGGAAAGTACACCAAGGCTTAGAAAACGTTTCAAATTCATTTAATTTTGGCTTCAGCTCTACTATCTTCGCTTTGAATATTATAAGAATCAAGTAAATATCATGCATAACTAATAATATGGAATCATCATCCAATAAAAAGATTTGTATCTTCTTCATGTTGGGGTAATCAAAGACAATTGTGAGTATAATAATGCAAGAATAAACACAAGACACAATGCGAATATGTGTTGCAATGTACCAATGGAAGAACAAAGATGAAATAAATCTATGTGAAACAACATGTGTACTTCGTATCAGAGTATGCATACAAACCAATTTCTATCAAGTTTGAAGATATCAAAGGATTAATCTGAAGCCGTAAATCATAGAACCACACACAACGATCTAGAAAATATTACATATATAACTAAAGATCAAGCAACGCGAAGCCACTAAAAAAACGGGGTGAACTAAGATTTTATAAAACCCGCCTGAAATGGGCATTCTTTTGTTGCACGGAAGGAAACAAGTTATACACAGCTCGCCATCTTGGACGGCGAGTATATGACCTTTTATGACTGACTGTACGTACATGACAACCTGTATCATCTACCCAGTAGTCTGTATTTATCACACTGACATGGTTTATACATAAGATACAATAGAGATGAAATACTGCTCANGTTCATGTTAAACACCAATCAATCAGCATACGATATATCAATTGCCAAAATTTGCATGCACTAATTAATGCAAACATTACTATAACTAGGGTTCATATTCCTCTAGGTAAGACTTGCCGATTGTAGCTGTCCTTTTTAGGACCTTTGGTTGTGTTGCTTCCAAAAGACTTTTAACTAATTTGACCTTGATGAAGTATTTCCAGAAGCGTATGATAAAAATAAGAGGAGATACAAGTTATTTCTTTTCATCTAGTTAGGAAATCGCATTCATAATACAAAAATGTCATGATGTAGAATATCGACAAGAAAATGTAAGAAAACATACAATGTTGCCACACAACAGACAAAACTGAAAATAAAAGAGGAGGAGATAGAAATAAAATAAACGCATAACTCACAAATACATGACCACTCACGTCTAACACACAAATACATGCCCACTCACGTCTAACACACAAATACATGACCGCTCACGTCTAACTCAAAAATACATGACCACTCACGTCTAGCACACAAATACATGACCACTCACGTCTAACACATATATACATGACCGCTAACATCGAACACACAAATACATGACCGCTCACGTCTAGCACACAAATATATGACCACTCACGTCTAACTCACAAATACATGACCACACACGTCTAACACACAAATACATGACCACTCACGTCTAACACATATATACATGACCGCTAACATCGAACACACAAATACATGACCGCTCACGTCTAGCACACAAATATATGACCACTCACGTCTAACTCACAAATACATGACCACACACGTCTAACTCACAAATACATGACCGCTCACGTCTAACTCAAAAATACATGACCACTCACGTCTAACACATATATACATGACCGCAAACGTCTAACACACAAATACATGACCACTCATGTCTAGCACACAAATACATGACCGCTCGCGTATAAAACACATATATATGACCGCGCATGTCTAACACACAAATACATGACCACTCACGTCTAACACATATATACATGACCCCTCACGTTTAACACACATATACATGACCGCTCACGTCTACAACACAAATGCAACAACGCTTACGTCTAACACACAAATACATGACCACTCACGTCTAACACACAAATACATGACCGCTCACGCCTAGCACACATATACATGACCACTCACGTCTAACACACATATATATGACCGCTCACGTCTAACACACAAATACATGATCTCTCACGTCTAACCCTTAATTTCCTGGCTTGGTACAGACACTTCAATGAAAAGAGGTGGGGTTAAGCCAGTTTAAATGTTTGATTCAAATTCCTCCTCTTATATTTGAAAAGATATGAATAAAATCAGGTGATGCTTAAGTAGAAATAGCAGACACGATAACCATAGAAAAGCCAATGAAGACCCAAGATTAGTCCTTTCTGCATAATCATGTTCCCCAATTTCAGGTTTATCAGCTGGGGAAACTGCTGGTGTAATAGTAGGCGTAATCGGTAGCACGAGTATATTAGTTGGTGTTGCTGCCAAAGTTGGTCATACTGCAAAAAAGTAATTAATACATTGTTTCACCTTTTAACTTTTATATGAGTTTTCAAATAGAATTACAGTGTAAATTATAATGCAAACCTACAAGATAATATTCCATGTTTGGTTTATAAAGGAGTTAAAAACAAATAGGTTTAGTCTATGTTTAGGTTTATGGTGTTTAGCGTCACTTTCCACAATATCTCAGTTATATCGTGGCGGTCAGTTTTATTGGTGAAGGAAGCCAAAATATCCGGAGAAAACCACAGACCTGTCACAAGTGGCTGACAAACGTTATCACATAATGTTGTATTGAGTACACCTCGCCATGAACGGGGTTCGAATTCACGACTTTAGTGGTGATAGGAAATACGGTGATGCTATTGTGCGTGTCTACATAAACCTCATATGATAGGGCAGTAGTGGTAAGTATGGATGTTTAAAAACCCACCTTTCAATAAAAGTTCAGACCAATATCATGACGGTAAATTTCATTGGTGGAAGAAGCAATAGTACCCAGAGAAAACGACCTACCTACTATCCAATCTTATAACATAAACATGATAAAGTTGTTCATCGAGTACACCGAACTCACAAACATTAGTGATGATAGTCACTATATGGATAAATATAGATGTAGATGCTATATAAAAAATGTATATATATAACCCAACTAATATGCGATCACTATCATAGCGCCCTGCTGCTTACATTGATAAGAATAATAAACTCTATGGCAACAAAGGTGCACGAATACTGTAAACGTTTCGGGATTAGTAATATGGTGTTTAACGCCACTTTCAATAATATTTCAGTTATTTCGTAGATGTCTGTTTTATTGGTGGAGGAAACCGGAATACACTGATCTTCGTCACGTCACTGGCAAACTTTATAAGATAATGTTGTATTGAGTACAAATCTTCTGGGCGGGATTCGATCTCACAACATTACTGGTGATAGTAACTGATTGAATAGACAGTCGTAATCAAACTACCATACAATCACGACCACGACTGCTCCTTGTACCAACGAAAACTAAAGATAATGTTAAACAGGAATATGTCAAATGTTTAGTTATAATATATCATGTGAACATATATCATCATTTTGCAGGAAAGCTGGAAAAATCAATTCAGATGAGGAGAAACCACCACAAAACAATAACCCTTCGACGGATAAGATTGTATGACGTAACATATCATTACATATATCAGGACCAATACTTGATTTGATAATCAATGATGTCGTTTTATATAAATCAATAAATATTTGTTATTGAGAAAATAGATCCAATTGTAAGACAATGTTTCTTTCCAAGTTTTGATGATTAACTTAAAATAAAATAAATGTCATCCTTACTGCTGAGTACAATTTCCGCTTGATAAAGCTGGTTAAAAATTTATAATTTGAGGGAAATCCTATATTACTATATCATCAAAAAATAATAAACAATAAATTTACTAATATATTTAAGAACATAAATCGTACATTTTTTTTTCTATTGTATGTTTATAAAAGAGCGGAATAGTTGGTTAATGTGAATTTATATTATCACGTTAAAGAGGCATTAGCTACGATTTTGACCGAAAAAAATATATGTTTTGGAAATTGGATAACAGCTTTAAAATTATGAAATAAAGGTAAATATTTCACATTAAACAACTGATCGTACCACTTTTCGCCATTTGAGAACGAAAATTACCATCGATTGATTATTGCCTTTGAAGCAATTAATTTGACCTCGCTTTCTCCGTATGTAGCTGATCTTACCAGTGACAGGTAAAAACGAATAATTTGTATTTTGTCGCTTATGAACTGCAAACTTGCATGGCTCTTTGTCCGTAATTAACGCCGACTAAAAGCAGATTCACAGAAAATAAGAAATAAGTGCATAGTTGTACTGATTTAATGACGATTCGGCAAACTCCGTAAACAATGCCGTTTTTTCCCCAGTTGCAGAAACACTTTTGATTAAGGCATCAATCATATATGATAGTTTTTATGGGTAACAAAATTTACGATTTTGGCAGATATTGCCCGTTTAAGTCAGATATAAAGAGAATTAAACAGTCAGTTGTTTAGTGGACTATTGATAGTTCTTTCTCAAGACATGCCGTTGAACTCTTAGCGTTTGCTAAGGGTAATAACAAAATTATCGAACACAGAGCAATCTTCCAAAGGGAAATTCAAAACTCATAAATCAATAAACAGACAAAATCAGTCAACAACCGGGAAACTGGAAAATCGCAATGGTCCTGACTTGGTACAGGCATTTATAAAGAAATGGTGGAATAAATCAGATTTTACGGCGCCAACATCTCGCTTCCAATTACGTTCAAAGGTTCTCGTTGTCACTAAAACAGCATTTACAACAATACTGGAAAAAAAACAGGCATCTCATGATGCAAAAAAGAAAATAATGGTGGCTAAGGACTTTTGTTTAAATACGAATTCCCCCCACCCTCAAATTTAACCATCCAAAAAGAAGGTAAAATGTCACTTCGGATCAGATGACGTGTACTGTTAAATATACCTTGGTTTCCTATTTCTGACAATTTATGGTTGCTATGAACATTCCTAATCTAAAATATGGTTAACATATGCTGCCATATTTAAACTTGATGTTTGGTCTAAAACATCATCATTTGGTGTAAGAATGGGAATGCACATGTATCTACAATGTTTACAGCAACTTACAAATGCAGTAGATAGTCTGTGCTCTTGATGTCATAACGTTGTCACTTCACGTTTTAGTGATAATAGTGACGTGTACTGTTAAATATACCTTGGTTATCCTAATTATGACAATATATGGTTGCTATGAACATTCCTAATCTAAAATAACTGTAAAGACGTAGGATATCGGAATTGTCGGTTGGCCAATACATAATAAAACAAAACATCAATGAAATTAAATATTTTACAAGAAAAAAATAAGGGGAAATAAATATGCATAAAACAATCATAATTCTTGACATCAAAAATAAACAAATATAATTCAAACAAAAAATACAAAACATGCACAAAATGAAATAAAATGCACACAAAAAATAATAATAGACATCAACAATCAATTTCAAATTTGCATACCTTCAGTTCAGTTCACTGTCAAAAATAAAATTATTGAAATGAAACCAAATTATTTTCAAGTATTAAATTTAATGTTCTTGGTAGCTGATCAGATAATAAAATAAATAAGGATATGTATGTATAACTTCCTTAAATTACATACTAGCACGTAACATCTACCATATATCCAAACATTTCTCGAACCCAAATTCAACATTACAACCAACCCCTGAAAGTATACGAAAATAATCAATATTTTACCTTTGCATCAACAGAACTTCAGTACTTTTATAAACCTGCGGTGCGTTTGACTGGCTAATACGACTGAGCGAAGATAAATAAAATGACTTACTTGAGTGGAAATAAAACGTATCCTGTGATAATTCCATGTCCTGTATTTGACAATTTTAAACTTTAGCCAACCATTTATTCCATGTAAGACATTTAAGGTATATACTAGTCCAGTGTTCAGTGCGGTATGCCTGGTATACCTCGTGTGTCCTACCTCAACTGACCAGTCACGTGATTTTGTTTGGCGGGAACTAATTACCTGTAATTATCTCCCAATAACTGCATTTGAATACCTACCTGTATTGATTTTTCCAACTTATCGTATGTTATCAGACTTGCTAAAATAAGCGTAATTAAATAATAAAAAATTAAGACACAGTTTGTTACAATAACGTTAACATACGCTACCATATTCATAAATTTGATGTAAGAATGGGAATGCTCATGTATTTACAATATTTACAGCAACTTGCAAATGCAATAAGTAGTATGTGTTCTTTATCTAATAAAGTTGTATCTAGGTCAGTTCACGTTTTAGTGATGTCAGGCACTTCATACATATGTACACTGTGTAGATATAAATCCAACAACTATACGCTTGTTTAACGATATTAACTGCCGAATGAAATATATACTGAATATTACATGTCAAAATCTGTATTACATACCGTATCAACCCGAGAACCCTATATCACCCCAAGGGCCACCGGCCCGAGGTGTGATATAGGTCGAGGGTTAACGGCATGTGATACATATTTTCATATGTAATGCTCATTATATCATACATTTCAACCATACCTTTGATAATACATGTATTTTATGAAAATTTTGAACTTTTTTTGAAAATTTTGCATCTTTTTGAAAATTTGAATTTGTTTTAATTTTGAAACTATGCAATTTTGGAAAAAAAATTAAAATTTTAAAATTTTTTAAATTATAATTTTTTTTTAATTTTGATAAATTTTGATAAATTTTGAAATTTTTTGGGTATAGCCCAGTCCGATAACCGTTGTTATCTGCCCCTGATTAATTTTAACAGACATGCGCAGACGCTGGGAAACCATACCTTATCAACTTCCGAAGTGCTTATCGACTTTTAGCAAATCGGGCAAAAAATTAACGAAAAAATCAACGCTTGCAGCTTGTATGAAGGGTGTCACGAACTTTTGACAATTGAATACATTCTTTGTGTTATTCGTTCACTTAATCCTACACCATGGTCCGCAAGATAAGACATTATTGTGGTGTTTTTGTTCCTATTTAATTAATATGACTAAAAACACAAATATCTCTTTCAGCAATTTTTGGCAGTAACATTTTTTTTTATTTATTGTCAAGCTAAAAAACAAAATAAAGTTTATTGTCATGGACATCTGGACTCAATCAACTTCCTGTTTAAAGGTGTGAAAACTACATAGTGTCCAAGATACAGGAAGAATTGTTTAATGTCAATTATGTAATAAACATTTCACACCTCCCAGGTGTTTCTTAATTAGCCAATTCCAATACGATGTAAGCATGATCAAAAATGTCCAAATAGGTTGTTTTTGCAATCATTCATTTCCTTTTGAACATTTAATTAAAGACTAATAATTTCACTTTATTAATGATAAACAAACAAATCAAGGAACAATTTTATTTGTTAATGTAATTTAAACTAATTATTTTGTCTTTGCCAGAGATATTAGGTATCCAATTTATTTAAAATAAAAGGTATGTTTAATGCATAAATACTAGTTGAATGCCACACCAAATAAAGTCACAGTTCTGATAGAAGTTTCAAATCTATTTTTCCCTCTATTTGTTTTTTTTAAAGTTTGAATAATTCCTTTTCACATACAATTAATGGATGTCGTGATGAATCAATTATATGATTAAAACATCAATGTTTTTATTATTCAACTTGGAAAATAGTAAAGCAAAATATATTTAGAAACCATACTATAATATTTGAATTCTATGACATCCTGGATTGATAAAAAAAAACAAAAAACAACAAAAGCTATAAAATGTGCATTATATCTAACAACTCATGTTATAAGGTAAGTTTTGTGTGTAATTTTGTTTAAAGAAAAGGTGGGTGGGTGGCTGCTGATGAAGTATAAGGAAGGACAAATAGCCAATTAAATATCAGTCAATACACNNNNCCCCCCCCCCCAACAGTAAATGTTGCCTAGTCCCTTCCTGGTCTTTAGGGACCGGTGGAAATACTTTTTGGGGTTAAAATACAGTTCCCGTCCCATTGTCCAGGTGAGCTAAAAAAAGGTTTACGTCCCTCTTACCTCAAGGGAAAAAAAAGTTGTTACCCCTCCCCCTCTCCTTCAAAATAAATCAAAAGGACATCCTTATTTTGTATACCTGCATGCTGGGCATTAGAATTGATGGTTAAAGTTTAACTGTTTTCCTCATAGAAGCTTCTAGAATTTTGAAATCTAAAGGTATCCCCCAGATGTGGCATTTGGTATAATATAAAAAGAATAATGTGCCACTCTTACACTTTCTCAAAACTAATTTTTTGTGGAAAATGTTAGGAATGATGGGCATCTCTTGTTATAAATAGTATATAAAATATGAAAGATTAGTAAAATAATCAAAGTTTTTCTCAT
>MJUT01006022.1:240360-259389 GCA_002080005.1 Gigantidas platifrons
AGTACATAAAATATGTAAGATGAGTAAAACAGACAAATATTTCCTCACAGATTAGCTTCCATAATTTATAAATATAGTTTTATATAGGTATGCCATAACTGCGATTAAGATTACTTCACTTGTCATATCACCATATGTATTTTAAATATGCAAATTCTTCCTGTTTAATTAATATGACTAAAAACACAAATATCTCTTTCAGCAATTTTTGGCAGTAGCATTTTTTTATATCTATTGTCAAGCTAAAAGAAATGTAAAATAGAAGCAACAATCATAATTTTTAGTTAACAATTAACAATGATTAATTGACTTCTGTCCAACTTTGATAATTGTCATAAAGACATTCTTAAGGAATCCTCACTGCTTAGTGATTATTTTTAGTCTTTAACATATATATGTTCAAGTGTCAAGTTACTTCTACAAAGTCCAAGGGTAATTTATTTCAACTGGAGACAATTCAGAAACCACTTATCATAGTTGGAGAAAACCTTCATTGTGGTTGGTTGTCCAAGTTCTCAACACGGTGTTTAATGTCCGAAAGTGGTTTTTTCATCAATAACAAAACCCCTTTGGCTCTTTGTTGAAGTTCACTTTTCGAACGGCAACAAGTTCTCCACGTGAGAGAAGAAAATCTTTCAATTGTTTTACTTTAAACTGATCGAGATCGGCAATTGACACGTCCATACAATCGGTTTTTTACATTAACGACTGAACCGAGGAAAGTCATACTCACCGGACGTCGTAAAACACAGGAGAGCACCAATTCGACAACGGAGGTAACAACGGTTATCGGACTGGGCTATACGATATAGGGTATACGATATAGGGTATGCGATATAGGGTATAAACGATATAGGGTATAAACGATATAGACTTGGGACAATCATTGATAATGCATATACAAAACACCTGTATTTTAATCTAAATATATGATATATATTATTATACCTCTTGTCTTCATTCATTCAAGTAGTGTTCGATTGGTGAAGGTTGTTGACCTCTGGTCTCTCTTGGGGGTTACCTCCCCTGATGCCTTCTGTAATTATTAAGATTTCCAGACACCAGAATTTACCGGTAAAATCAATACAGAGGCATATAACCGGATCGGAAAGTGGGGTACAAACGCTGTAAGTGGACTGGAAAGCTTAAAATTGGGGAGGGGCAAACATTGGAAGTGGTCTGTAAAGTGGGGGCAAGCTTCACGAGAGTACAGGAAAGTGGAGGCACAAGCTTTCACAAATGACGAGCAAAACGAAAATGTTTCCTCCTTTTTTTGAAACGGAGAGGGGGGTGTTCTGCTTGCCCCCGTGTCCTACGCTCTTGCAATATAATTATCAGAACTTCCCTTCCAGACGGAAAGTGAAATAAACAAAATTCATTCATTCTCATATGCCATTAAAATGACAAATTTTTGTGAAAATTGTTATTTACCTATAAAGATATTGCATTGTGTTTTTTTTTGTAGATAATGATTCATATTTAAAATATGTATATTGTCACTTGAGATAGAAGAAGTCATTCATTGCTAACATAAATAAAATGTATTATTAATTTTGCCCTTTTTTATTTGTAAAACGTGAAAGCCTCTTAACTGAATTATTTCATACAAATATTAAAACTAATGTTAATCTCGTGTGTTTGACGTTTAGGGAATGTGGCGTTTCAGAACGAAATAAACCGACTTCATCTAATTGAAATCGGTAAATACATGTTCTACCGAAAATATAGAAAAATATTAGCAATACTAAGAGTAAATGGCTCAATATTATACAATTAATGACATTCCATCAGGGTGAATACAAGGGTTGATCAATCCTTGTATTTACCTAAATTGAAAGTCATTAACTGTTTTATTATATGACATTAAATCATATTTAAGTCAGTATTCTATTGAATTAATCATCATGCACTGTTGGAATGCACCGACGTTGTTCCCCAGATACCCCTATCTGCTCAACGTCTGCCATTATTAATTTAATTGTGTACCGAAAGTAATTAATAAGAACGTGACTTTTATTGAGCGGTAATTATAGCGTTTTATTATATGACTTCAGATAATGTCTTTTCTTATTGGCTGACGTCCCTAGTAACATTCTTTGATAAAACGTTATAATCATCGCGCAAAGAGTCACGAGATTTGAACATAATATTCCAAAGCTTCTCCAGACACCTTAAAATAGATATGGTGTTTCCCAATTATCTTAAAAGTAGTAGCCAATCATCATCGGGTTAAGTTTTGTCATCGACTAATCCGATGCGTTCTTACTAATTACCATGCCATAAATACTTAAGACACGAGTAGAAGTTCAGCAACACATAAGACGTGTACAGTAATATTATACAATTAATGACTTTCCATGAGGTGAACACTATACAATTACAGACTTTTGTAGAAGTGAATATGAGTTTTTATTGACCTGTAAAATAATATTGACCGAAGCTGAATGCTGAGGTCTATATCGGTTTTGTAGGTCAATAAATACAGATTAATGCATGGGCATTTCCATATTGGCCTGGTTATCATCCCGAGACACCCATATTGGCCTGAGACGAAGTCGAAGGCCAATATGGGTCGAGGGACAATATGGGTTGAGGTATGATAACCAGGCCAATATGAAATGCCCTTGTATTAAACTATTTATTATATACTTCCGACATCTGCAGACGTAAACAACGGTGGTTGCTTATTTTGTCTGAAACGCACGAGGAGCACCTCATAACCGGTTATTTTCCCGGGGTGTGAAAATATGGACAGTTTACTTCCGGTCATATTGGTCATGCAAAAATGCCTTTATTTTAACTAAGTATGTAATAAAAATTATATTCACTGATACAAAAGTAAAGTCTGTAATTGTTTGATTGCATATACTATAAGGCTTATGACGTCACCCGGTGAATATCACTTTCATCAGTTGAATACCAGTATTTCAGCTGTATCGTGGCGAGAAACAAAAAAAAACAACAGTATTGTCTATAAAATAATCGGATTATACGTAAATACATTTAGTTGGATTGTACTAGATCCGTGAAATAACAGTTTGCGGGTAGCCATGTCGCTCCAGCTAACCAGTATTTGCTCTTGCTCCTAAATACTTCATGCTTAGCGGAGAAGCAGCATATACCAATTTTATAAGTTTTGGTTTCACACAAGTGGGGTCTCAAACCCACGATCTACCGCACTCAAGATGAATGCGCTAACCATTACACCCCGATGCGTTCACACAAAATATCAGACCTGGAAAATATAAATTGAAAGTCCAGGATAGAAACATGCATGAAGTTAGCCGGGAAACTGAAATACCGTGTAAATCAACTAATTCTTGATGTTTATCTTCAGCCGACATCTGCTACAAAGTAGGTTGATTGATTGGTGTTTCGCGTCAACTTTAGTAGTATTTCAGCTAACCCATGAATATGTTCCCTAAGATTATCATACAAATATATGCCTATGTCCGAAATAAATGAGTATCAAATGTAGGAATTCCCAGCAAACACACGACGTAACGCCGACGTCGGGGATTCGTCGTCTGAACGTAACATCGGGGAAAAACGTTGTCACAACGTTGTGTTCAAGTAATTTCACAACGTTATATCACGACGTTCATACAACGTTACAAAATTACGTCTACACAACGTAAAAATATTACCACCATACAACGTAACATTTTATTACGTTGTAGCGACGTACTATAAACGTCCTTATTTTTTTCGTTTTCGGTCGTGCGTCTAAGTCGATGTTTACATAATACTAAACTGAGACTGTGGATAGCCTTACTAATTAGTCTTTATTAATTGGTAAACATTAAAGCTGAAGGCTTATCTTTTCTCAGCATGCATAACACACAGGAACACACATGTATCTGGTTTTCTGAACATATGGTCTATGTAAATAAAGTTTAGAATGGGAATTGCAGCCATTATAGCCCAGTCCGATAACCGTTGTTACCTGCCCCTGATTAATTTTCACAGACATGCGCAGACGCTGGGAAACCATACCTTATCAACTTCCGGAGTGCTTATCGACTTTGAGCAAATCGAGGAAAAAATTAACGAACAAATAAACGCTTGCAGCTTGTATAAAGGGTGTCACGAACTTTTGACAATTAAATACATTCTCTGTGTTATTCGTTCACTTAATCCTACACAATGGTGCGCAAAATAAGACATTATTGCGGTGTTTTTGTTCCTATTTAATTAATATGACTAAAAGCACAAATATCTCTTACAGCAATTTTTGGCAGTAACAATTTGTTATATTTATTGTCCAGCTAAAAAACAAAATAAAGTTTATTGTCATGGACATCTGTACTCAATCAACATCCTGTTTAAAGGTGTGAAAACTACATGGTGTCCAAGATAAAGGAAGAATTGTTTAATGTCAATTACGTAATAAACATTTCACACCTCCCAGGTGTTTCTTAATTAGCCAATTCCAAAACGATGTAAGCATGATCAAAAATGTCCAAATATGTTGTTTTTGCAATCACTCATTTCCTTTTGAACATTTAATTAAAGACTAATAATTTCACTTTATTAATGTTAAACAAACAAATCAAGGACAACTTTTATTTGTTCATGTAATTTAAACTAATTATTTTGTCTTTGCCAGAGATATTAAGTATCCAATTTATTTAAACCAAAAGGTATGTTTAATGCATAAATACTAGTTGAATGCCACACCAAATAAAGTCACAGTTCTGATAGAAGTTTCAAATCTATTTTTCCCTCTATTTTTTTTTTTTTTAAGTTTGAATAATTCCTTTTCACATACAATTAATGCATGTTGTGATGAATCAATTATATGATTAAAACATCAATGTTTTTATTATTTAACTTGGAAAATAGTAAAGCAAAATATATTTAGAAACCATACTATAATTTTTGAATTCTATGACATCCTGGATTGATAAAAAAACAAAAAACAACAAAAACTATAAAATGTGCATTATATCTAACAACTCATGTTATAAGGTAAGTTTTCTGTGTAATTTTGTTTAAAGAAAAGGTGGGTGGGTGGCTGCTGATGAAGTATAAGCAAGGTCAAATAGCCAATTAAATATCAGTCAATACCCCTCCCCCCACAATAAATGTTGCCTAATCCCTTCCTGGTCTTTAGGGACCGATTGAAATACTTTTTGGGGTTAAAATACAGTTTCCGTCCCATTGTCCAGGTGAGCTAAGAAAAAGTTTACGTCCCACTTACCTCATGCGAAAAAAATAGTTGTTACCCCTCCCCCTCCCCTTCAAAATAAATCAGAAGGACATCCTTATTTTGTATACCTGCATGCTGGGCATTAGAATTGATGGTTAAAGTTTAACTGTTTTCCTCATAGAAGCTTCTGGAATTTTGAAATCTAATGGTATCCCCCCAGATGTGGCATTTGGTATAATATGAAAAGAATAATGTGCCACTCTCACATTTTCTCAAAATTAATTTTTTGTGGAAAATGTAAGGAATGATGGGCATCACTTGTTATAAATAGTACATAAAATATGAAAGATTAGTAAAATAATCAAAGTTTTTCTCATAAAAGCTTCTACAGTTTAAAAATATTGTCTTCTAAAGGTATTACCCAAATGCGACAAATATTATATATTTTAATAGTTATATTTTCCTGAAATATCAGTAAAGCTCGACATTTCTTGTTACAAATAGTACATAAAATATATAAGATGAGTAAAACAGACAAATATTTCCTCAGAGAGTAGCTTCCATAATTTATAAATATAGTTTTATATAGGTATGCCATAACTGCGATTAAGATTACTTCATTTGTCATATCACCATATGTATTTTAAATATGCAAATTCTTCCTATTTAATTAATATGACTGAAAACACAAATATCTCTTTCAGCAATTTTTGGCAGTAACATTTTTTTATATTTATTTTCAAGCTAAAAGAAATGTAAAATAGAAGCAACAATCATAATTTTTAGTTAACAATTAACAATGATTAACTGACTTCAGTCCAACTTTAATAATTGTCATAAAGACATTTATAAGGAATCCTCACTGCTTACTGATTATTTTTAGTCTTTAACATATATATGTTCAAGTGTCAAGTTTCTTCTACAAAGTTCAAGGGAATTTTATTTCAACTGGGGACAATTCAGAAACCACTTATCATAGTTGGAGAAAACCTTCATTGTGATTGGTTGTCCAAGTTCTCATCACGGTGCTTAATGTCCGAAAGTGGTTGTTTCATCAATAACAAAACCCCTTTGGCTCTTTGTAAAAGTTCACTTTTCGAACCGGCAACAAGTTCTCCACGTAAGTGAAGAAAATCTTTCAATTGTTTTACTTTAAACTGATCGAGATCGGCAATTGACACGTCCATACAATCGGCTGTTTACATTAACGACTGAACCGAGGAAAGTCATACTCACCGGAAGTCGTAAAACACAGGAGAGCTCCAATTCGACAAGGGAGGTAACAACGGTTATCGGACTGGGCAATACGATATAGGGTATACGATATAGGGTATAAACGATATAGGCTTGGGACAATCATTGATAATACATATACAAAACACCTGTATTTTAATCTAAATATATGATATATATTATTACACCTCTTGTCTTCATTCATTCAAGTAGTGTTCGATTGGTGAAGGTTGTTGACCTCTGGTCTATTTTGTGGGTTCCCTCCCCTGATGCCTTCTTTAATTATTAAGATTTCCAGACACCAGAATTTAACGGTAAAATCAATACAGAGGCATATAACCGGATCGGAAAGTGGGGGTACAAACTATGTAAGTGGACTGGAAAGCTTGAAATTGGGGAGGGGCAAACAATGGAAGTGGTCTGTAAAGTGGGGGCAAGCTTCATGAGAGTACAGGAAAGTGGAGGAACAAGCTTTCACAAATGACGAGCAAAACGAAAATGTTGCCTCCTTTTTTTGAAAGGGAGGGGGAGGGGGTGTTCTGCTTGCCCCCGTGTCCTACGCTCTTGCAATATAATTATGAGAACTTCCCTTCCAGACGGAAAGTGATATAAACAATATTCATTCATTCTTATATGCTATTAAAATGACAAATTTTTGTGAAAATAGTTATTTACCTATAAAGATATTGCATTGTGTTTTTTTTGTAGATAATGATTCATATTTAAAATATGTATATTGTCACTTGAGATAGAGGAAGTCATTCATTGCTAACATAAATAAAATGTATTATTAATTTTGCCCTTTTTTATTTGTAAAACGTGAAAGCCTCTTAACTGAATTATTTCATACAAATATTAAAACTAATGTTAATCTCGTGTGTTTGACGTTTAGAGAATGTGGCGTTTCAGAACGAAATAAACCGACTTCATCTATTTGAAATCGTTAAATACATGTTCTACCGAAAATATAGAAAAATATTAGCAATACTAAGAGTAAATGGCTCAATATTATACAATTAATGACTTTCCATCAGGGTGAATACAAGGGTTGATCAATCCTTGTATTTACCGAAATTGAAAGTCATTAACTGTTTTGTTATATGACATTAAATCATATTTAAGTCAGTATTCTATTGAATTCATCATCATGTACTGTTGGAATGCACCGACGTTGTTCCCCAGACACCCCTCTCTGCTCAACGTCTGCCATTATTAATTTAATTGTGTACCGAAAGTAATTAATAAGAGCGTGACTTTTATTGAGCGGTCATTATAGCGTTTTATTATATGACTTCAGATAATGTCTTTTCTTATTGGCTGACGTCCCTAGTAACATTCTTTGATAAAACGTTATAATCATCGCGCAAAAAGTCACGAGATTTGAACATAATATTTCAAAGCTTCTCCAGACACCTTAAAATATATATGGTGTTTCCCAATTATCTTAAAAGTAGTAGCCAATCATCATCGGGTTGAGTTTTGTCATCGACTAATCCGATGCGTTCTTACTAATTACCATGCCATAAATACTTAGGAGACGAGTAGAAGTTCAGCAACACATAAGACGTGTACAGTAATATTATACAATTGATGACTTTCCATGAGGTGAACACTATACAATTACAGACTTTTGTAGAAGTGAATATGAGTTTTTATTGACCTGTAAAATAATATTGACCGAAGCTGAATGCTGAGGTCTATATCGGTTTTGGAGGTCAATAAATACAGATTAATGCATGGGCATTTCCATATTGGCCTGTTTATCATCCTGAGACACCCATATTGGCCCGAGACGAAGTCGAGGGCCAATATGGGTCGAGGGATGATAACCAGGCCAATATGAAATGCCCATGTATTAAACTATTTATTATATACTTCCGACATCTGCAGACGTAAACAATGGAAGTTTTTTATTTTGTCTGAAACGCACGAGGATCACCTTATAACCGGTTATTTTCCTGGGGTGTGAATATATGGACAGTTTACATACACGAAGTATAATAACATGTATTACGTAGGTGTGACTGTATATGTGTCATGCGCATTCTATTTTAAGTGCAGAGTATAAGTATATAACATTATCAAGTAAACCACACCCTTGACTTTTTAAGATTATTTACTATATTACAACAGGATAACTATGTATTGTGTAATATTTAATCAACACTCTTTGTGTATTTCAATATTCTTCCTATTGTACACAATCAAACATATAGGTAAGTAACTGCTGTAGATAATAATTTTAACTTTGATATTTTTTAAAATTTGGTCACGTTTTAAGCAAATCCTGTGTAAATTATATTTGTGTAACTTCCTTAAGTGATGTACATTGCATCTCAAAAATATATTTAAAGCAATATTTCCGTTTATTTTGCTTTTCTTTTTACTATTTAACCCATGTAGCATGAAAGTCTGGTAATACTGGGGGTAAAACATGGTCATCCACGTCTCGTAATTATCTAGGCTACATAAGCACACATTACACTGATGTGGTTTTGTTGTTGTCATAAGTACATAATAATTTTACGCAGATTTGTTCGGAACACGATAACTCTGCCATACTGCTTAAGTTTGTGTTAAACACCAATCGTCCAATCAATCGGAGAGTGAGCGCGCATATCTATCGACGTACTAAGGGGGTCGATTTTGATTGTACAGTGGAACCTCTGAAAACCGACTACGTCCGGGACCAAAGTTTTTCTGAGCAAATCTATCATGGAAAGTTGTATGCTCGCCACCATGATTTAGCTAACCGGAACGTCTATGTCGAAGGATATGTTCCCTTTGTCTTTTCCTTTTTGCCATTGTAGTGCCTGTCTTTTATTGATTTTGGAATCTGATAATCTCTTGGTATATTTCAAGTTTATGTTAATGTAACTGTTTCTGGACATTTGTATCAAATAGTGGACCATCAAATTTATACAACATGGTCTTAGCCAATACCCACGAGTAAATCTTTGCTTATTAGACGAAAGTATAAAGAGTGATGGATGTCCAACAATTCCACCAATATCAACAAAGCGAAAAACTCACAGGTCTTGGGACATGCACACAAGGGTGGCAAGGTTAAACCGATTCGTGGAATTACATTACCATCTGATTATTGGATCTCCATCGACAATGCAAAACCACTGACCTGCCGTAAGTCACTGAAAAACTTAATCACATAACGTTGTATCGAATACACCTCGCTATGAACGGGATTCGAACTCACAACTTTAGTGTTTATTGTGACGACAGGATCGCCAAGTGTGATAAGAGTCAAACGGACATCCTTGCTGGTTGATATAATAATGAAATGAAATTATTTTTTTTTTTAATTTTAAACATTTAATTTTAAACATAAAATACAAAAGATTATTAACATATAAACACAAACAAATTAACAAAACAAAAGAATTTTTTGAAAAAGAAACAGTTAATGTCAAATCCACAATTCCATCCACGTCGGTCGGCAACATCAATGACTCCACCAGTACTATGCACACATCACACGTCAAACATCAAACTATAATACAGGACCTTGAACAAAATAAGGACTATTAAATATCTTAATGACTAGCATAAATACATATTAACTAAACAAATTCACATAATGCATCATCATAACCATAATGTATAATAACTACACATTAATATTTCAAATTATCTATACAATCTATAATTGTGTAATGTGCGTCAAGTCGATATAATTGTTTATACTGTATGGTACATTATACGGTATACTACACGCCTGATTTCACTTATTCATCAACATTGTAATATTCAAATAAGTGTATCGGATATTTCAAATGTTTTGTTTATAACGTTGATTATAATTATCGTCTGCTATGCATCGAGTGTGTAGTAATATTTAGGATACAATAATTACAAATCTATCGTTGTCATTCACCACGTGAAAATCAATAATTAAAATATACTGTTGACGGTTTTATTGTGTGACAATAATTTACATTTATGTACGACTGCCTACAAACGTGCATTTATCTAATAAAATATTCGCTACATGGTGCGTTGATTTCTACATCATCAAATGTCCTGTTTAAAATGTCTATGCGAAAACACTAAATGTTTGTGGTGTAAAATTGTACATTATATACTGAACTAATGTTATAATTTACAAACATTTCTCAAAATTGTAAAAATAAAATACGCCCTATACATAATATGGACGTCAAAATTTAACCATAAAATAACTAATAAGTTTTACTTACCTTGAACAAGAAAAGACAACGACCATACACACTCCACAGTAACTTTACAACGTGCGGTGAATAAATCCAAAAAACGACAACTTAAATACCCCTAACCTACCCAAGAAGTCCGTGCAACATGATATGTACTTTTAGGAGTTATGAAATCAATAAAAGTACAACTAGCCTTTTTGATCTATTGTATTAATGTTTACTACGATTCCGAATAGAGTATGAGAAAAATCAATACTTAAGTCCTCTAAACTTCAAAATACTTAATCAAAACGGAAATAAACTAATTACAGTGGATAAAAATAGTAAAAGCTAACCACCAAAACACAACAGGAAAACCTTCAAAATCTTAAGATCGTAACAAACCTCCCCATTCTAAGAAAGTAGTATAATTCCACCAATATCAACAAAGCGAAAAACTCACAGGTATTGGGACATGCACAAAAGGGTGGCAAGGTTAAACTGATTCGTGGAATTACATTACCATCTGATTATTGGATCTCCATCGACAATGCAAAACCACTGACCTGCCGTAAGTCACTGAAAAACTTAATCAAATAACGATATATCGAATACACCTCGCTATGAACGGGATTCGAACTCACAACTTTAGTGTTGATAGGCATTGATTGTACATGTAGCTATAAAACGAACTGCCCTGCGATTACGACCACGACGACAATACAGATACAGATATAAACAAACAAGAACAATACCTGCGCAAGTTAAATTCAACTCAAAAAGACCTAACCCTGTTGCAACAATGTGTAAAGATATAGAATATGTGTGCTCTATTTTGGAGTGTAAATGTTGCTTCAGCTTGACGAATCAAATACGTAGTCATCTTTACAAGAGGTAGTAAATTAGTAACACGCCCCTTGAATGGGACAGAAAACTTTGCAGCTGCATCTTGTAGCGTGTTATCGTTGGCGGTCCTATGTAATTCAAAATTTTCCGACGTGACATTTTGCTATGATTTGTTCCTTTTCCACTGGAATATTATCACATCCACTAAGACTATGACAATATCACATTTTACCTACATGTTTCATTTTCTCGCAGATAGCTGAAATATTTCTCTCTTGTATCGAATTTATCTGCGTTTCTTCGATTTTTTTTATTGAACTTTGGGTTTCGTTGCGACGCTGTGATATATATGTTTTCATTTTATTGATGCTTAACAGCAATCAATTGATCGGCGAATTTATAGGCATAACACTGATGTTCCCTTTATATAGATGGTTATAAATATGCAATCGAATTGCTAAGTACATTGTATATGTTTTCGCGAAGTTCTTGCATTCTGCAACATTTTTGAAAAAAAAACAATGGTCTTTGCTTTTTTGACTAATATATTCGTCTCATTACAATGATTTATAAAACTGTAAACGGGTAGATGTTTTCTTCTTATTAACAAAACACTCAAAATTTTATCCACATATAGATTTGAATATTGAAAATATATTCCTTTACAATTCGCAATGGAGGTCAACATTCTACCGTATAATCTGTTATAAATACAAGTCACAGTGTAAATGACGCCTTCGCTTTTCAAAAGATGCAGTGAATGAAAATATTTGTAAATTATTTTGTGACGTTTATGTACCCAATTCATTAAACACCCCAAAAATATTGGTTGTCTTTTTAAGTCGTGCTCTTTAAAACTCTAATATATGTGTGTTTTTCTTTTTATTGTTTTTGTTTAGAACCCTTAATATTAAGATAAGCAAATTACCTTAAGCTAATAACACAATATTGACATCAATATTTAACGGCATATTACAACACGATGAATATGATTGCGTTTTTATCCAAACCCACCACTAAACGTTAGAGAATATCGAAGGGTCAATAAAACATGAACAATCCAGAGAAACTGGCAACATAGGGTACACAAGACAAAGAAAAACAAAGCAAAAGCATAACACACTATGTGTTAGACACCACTATGCCCAAACAAACACAAGCAGCGTAAATAAGGCATTAATTCACCTACACACAACTGGAAGTAAAGACAAACAGAACATTGATTTATGCACAAATCGTATCGGACATAACACCACGGAATTTAGAACGTAAAGACACATAATAGGACAACACAACAACTTTAAAAAATTATCAACACGGACACCATTATAACACCGGTATGAACTCAGATGCTCGCGGAGGGCAATGAGTTCCTGATAATTTTCTCATCTTAGGTAGTAAAATACATATGAGGTATAGTGTTTCACATGTTCTTCGTTCGTAACCATGGTTATAAAGAAATGTAAGTAACAACTCTCTATCTTATTAAATATCTTAATAATAACAATATAAATAGCATAAGCAATTTGTGTTACGTTTATGTACCTAATTCACCTAATACATTGTATAACAATATTGGTTTTCTTTTAAAGTCGTGCTCCTTAAAACTCTAATATTTATGTGTTTTTATTTTTATTTTTGGTGTTTTTTACAACCCTTAATATTAGAAAAAGCTAAATTTTCTTAAGATAATTAGGCGATATTGACATCAATATTTAACGGCATATTACGACACGAGGAATATTATTGTGTTTGTATCCAGACACACTAAGTCATTGTCTGATTTTAGGTAGTAAAATGTACATGAGGTGCAGTTTGTCACCTATTGTTCGTTCGTCACCATGGTTATAAAGAAAATATAAGTAACCAACTCAATCTTGTTTAATATCTTAATACAATGTAATAACATGTGCTATGTGAGTTGGGTTACCCAATTCAAAAATATGGAACGCTATCAGGGACATTAAACTAAATTCAAAAATATATGGAAATCATAAAATAAACTCTATATTTCACCTAGATGCATATGAGTGTATCCCCGGGTGCTTGGTGGGTTCCGTATTGCTCACCTGTTAGTTTTTTTTTGTGTTGTCCTATTTTGTGTCTATACATTCTGTTTTTTTTTCGTTATTTGTGTTTGCATGCGCTCAGTGGTGACCTACGCATACTGTGTTGTGTCTTTTGTACTATATGTCGCAAGCTTCTCTGAACTGTCCATTTTTTTATTGCCTCTTCGTGTTCTCTAACGTTTATTATTTTTCTAAATGTTATTGGCTGCCATTGACATCAGTCCATATATATAGAGATGAAAAGTGAAATAATTAAAAAATGTTGAACGCCCTTAGATGTAACCACAACAGGTACAAATGTAAGTTTTAAAACACATTTAAAGATGTATGTCCATTTTCAGCAAATATATTTGCTCATAGGAAGTGTAAGTTCGCCTGGAGCAAGTTTTGAACATAATATTCATGATAATATATTACACATGCATGTGATAACGTTTTATTACATAATTATCCATTCATTGCCTCCTTTTGATATTATCTGTCAATAACAAGGGAATTGGATTTCAACCAGGTTCTCAAATCTCACCAGGTAACATATGACAGAGGTGTCAGAAAAGCTATATATTTGGGTCAGTGACCTTGCATAGCAAACAATTTGCGGAATATTTTCTCGTGATAGGTAAGTTACTCCAACAATATAAAGATATAAATAGACTATTGCATAAGGAATGTTAAACACCCATCTTCCTGATTCTGCACTTTTTTCTCAGTGGAATAGTTATAAATCTGATGTAGACTATGCTTCGATAAAACTAAATCATGTCACTAAAATCATACGTTGCTGTTATTAAAAACACAACGGGAACCTTTGATCAAGTAGCTTCACTCAAGAATTAGGCATGTTCCACTATGCAAGACAGACAAATTATTCCTTTACTGTGAATACTGCAATCTGATTTGTTGATCCGCCTGGAACAATATGACTTATACTTGATAACATGGGTTGGTATTGTGAAATCGATAACATATTCATTCCACAACAATAATGTAATCGAAAAATTAAAAAATATCATAAACTGATCGTTTTAGTAGTATAATAACAACAAATTAAGTTAGTAATTGTGGCTATCCTGTTCACGTCCTTTGCTTCTCTTGGTCCCAAAGATCTAATTTTGTTGTGACTTTGGAAACGTTTGGCTTTAAGGGTACATTTAACACTTAGTGCGCTGTAAGCTAGATATCTACATTTTTGCTTAAGATGTAGTTGTCTCTGTTTGGCTATCGTACTGTTAAAAGACTTGTCTGAAAATAATCAATATATTAAGGCAGTTGTTATCATGGTGACGAAACATTAATGAGAAACGGTCTAAAATCAGGACTCACCGAATACATCAAGAAAAAAAAAGATATCGAACTTAGTGCCCACAACACGCTTTTGGGATAAACTTCATCATAATCAAAATATTGGAAAGCCAAATAATTTGAGAGTATTCGGGAACAAGAAAACCAAAAGACCTAAATAGGGTATTCAAAATCGGCTATACCTGAAGGAGGAAAAGATTACGTTTATTAATAATTACATTATATAGGAACTATAAATTTCAATAATAGATATATCAGTCTTTTTTCGATTTACGACTTCTGATTATCTCCATTTGTATATGTCTGGTGTTGTTTTGCTTATCTGGAATTGTATGCTTTTGCAAGAATTCTTAAGACCGATTCCCATGATAGGATCTATCATATACGACAAATCATTTCATCTGTACCGCTTAGTATGCAACAGTTAAAACCCATATACGATTGGTTTTAGATTAGAGAACTGCTATGTTTCAAAGTATATGATTTTCAGTCATATATCAACTCACATCAAAGGTAAATGTGCATTTCTGTAAGCATAAGCCTGATACAAGCAACGTAATTGTCGCTACAAAAATAAGAGAAACCAGAATGAAAAGAAATCAGCTGACGATTTTGGCAGATGTGCATGTAATGCCCCAAATTATGGAGTCTTCTTATCCAAGAACCAGCCTATAACAATCATCGTGCATGATTCCTATTGATATGTATCCTTCGTATAGCATAACAAAAAATTAAAATGTACAATGCATAAGGCTAAAGCCATGCCATCTTTATCAGTGAAAACCATTTTGTTTTGGAGGGAATGTGATTTTAAAAGAAAAAGTATATAATTAGTTGCTGGGTGTGAACGGTGCTGTCTTATACCACACAAATGGTATATGATTTGTAGCATACGATTAATCCGTGTGAACCTGCCTTCAGTTTGGAAATGAACGTCCATCCAGATATGTAGCATGTAGGTTTCAGTTTAAATCAAGGAATTTCATCATATGATAACCAGTTTAATGTTATTTTGCTTATTATTGCTGAGTTTTAATGGGTATCACATACACTATTTATTGTTGATAATCAAGAGGAACGTATATATCAAATTTAGTGCGCATGACGGGTTACTGAGATAATCTTCATCAGGTAGGCTTATTGTCAAAAGATAGGAAAGCCAAATAATTCTAAAATCTTTAAGAGAAGGTAAATCAAAGGGCCTAAATAGCATAACCCAAAATAGACTAAACATACATGTATTTGAGGGAGATAAACCTCAGTAATAAATTACATTACATAGGAACTGTAAATTACATACATACATACCTCTAGAACTATGGCAGGTAATTACTGGGCGGATTATTCACCCTGGGACCACAAGTCTACCGTCTGAGTTATCTAATGAAAACGGATATATCTAAATCAGTGCGTACGACATGTTTCTGGAATAATCTTCATCAGGTATGCCCATAGTAAAAAGACTTGGAATGACATAATTGTAAGCTTTTGTAAGAAGTAAGCCAAGTGACCTAAATGGGATAGCCAACAGCAGATAAGGTCATCTGTGTATGGTGGAGATTGCCCTTAAGAAATTACATTTTAAGGAGCTGTACATTCTATACATAGATATATTTAATAAGGCATACCAGTTCCGAAGCATTGACTACTGTGTGGATGATACTCTCAGAGAATCAGCAGTGATAGAGGAAAAAAAGACAATTAAATATCTAATTTAGTGCCGATGACGCGTTTCTTGAATAAAACTCATCATATGCACACAAGGCAACATGCTGCTACAATGCACGATTATCTATAGAAAACAGTGTAATTATATGTTTATTGAGGGCTAGGTGCAATCGATACAACATTATGTTGTAAAATTTGTCAGTGACTTCTACCATGTCGGTGCTTTTCTCCGGGTACTACAGTGTCTTCCACCAATAAATCTGGCCGCTACGACATAGCTGAAATAGTGTTGAAAGTGGCGTTAAACACCATAACACTTACCCTATGTGTTTATTGTGGAACCATATGTAAGTCTTATTGGCTGTCATACCTTTGTATGTTTTGGCAAAAAATGTAATCTATAAGTTTAGTTACATATACAATTACTCAAAGGAGATATAGAGGAGATGAGTATAAAGATATATTTATGTATTTACATAGTAGGTAGTTATAATAAATTTAAAAAAATAGTTTTACAGGAAATTATATTTAAAAAATGTAAATTAGTGTTAAAATATTAAAATAAATCAAATAAACTGGAATTTAATATGCATTTTTTGTAGATACAGAAAGGTTTAAAGAGGTAACAAAACATGCATGGAATAGCTATTACAAACAGATAGTAGACGTGCATAATATGTACTATATACGTATATGCATATATTATCCTGAATCTGTTTTATTTGATCAGTCAAATTGCATTGACTGGGTAACTTTTTGTTATACAAGGTCACTCTGTGACATGTTTGTTACCTGTTGAGAATTGAAAACCTGGTTGAAATCCAGTTCACTTCCTATTGACAGCCATTATCAAAAGAAGATAATTTTATGATTTTATTATTTCATTCAAAATATAAACGTCGATGGATTGATATGATTTTTATGCAGGATAAACACACTATTAATACAGTGTCTTAATCTAATGTTTATGTGTATTCAGCGCAATACAGGGAAAAACCTCATACACATGAACTTTATATTTAAAGACAGTGCACGACTAGTGTCTTTATATCTGACTACAAAACTCGGTTTTTCACTGGCATCTATATAACAACAAAGTTGATAGTCTTTGCTATAGATAAGTACTACAGTTACAGCTTAATACGATTCATTGGATACCAACTTTAACTACTGCTATTTGTCGTCTGTTACACCTATTGGTCTGCATTTCTGGAGACTAATAGGTTCCTACATAACTACTTACAATGAAATCTTCGTCTCTACCTTTCAGAGCTGAGCTGTAATGGTGGTGTAATGGTAGTGTGGTAGATCGTGGTTCAAGCCCCGTTCGAGTCAAACTAAAGACTACAGAACTCGTATTTGTTGCTTCTCTACTACGTATGCATCACATATGTGATTGGATCGGAATCAGATTAATGTGTACGAGTGGTATGAAATGTCATCCTGATACCATCGAATTAAACTTGTTCTCGCAATGAAAAATTACTCATTTGGGAGTTAAGCATCACTCACTCCATCACTATTTTTCAGATGGATGCACGATTCCAGCAATTCTGCAGAGCGCAAACTGGAATTATGATTTCGACAATAGAAGAGCAACATTGACTTTTACTTCATCTGGTATGACTGGATTAAAATATAGGGTCAGAGGTGAAGACTTGAACACATACAATTGCATTGCGAAGACAACAGATGGAGTCTACGTCTTCAAGTAAGATTAAACATTAAATGTTTTACTTTCTATTATTGTAATATAATAATCAAACGTAGAACGCAATTTCTCCCGAAAATATTAACTAAACATTCTGTTTCAGTTGGGTTTGTCTTGACGAATTATTTTTCAAATAATGTTTTGAAATTTTTGTATTGGCCATTTGAAAGTCTGTCCTTCAATTTACGGCTTCTGATTATCTCTTTAGTATCTTCAAACTTGTTTTGCGAGTGCGATTCCCGTGGAGATGTACTCGATTAAATTTTATGCAGTATAGCAAGCCAAACGTTTACGCCGTGTACACTACTTTCCTCTACAAAAAAAACCCAAAACCTAAAAAAAGAAACTCACTGAGTCTACAAATTATAAAGCTACAAAACACTACACAGAAAACAAAAGATCGAGTAACATGAACACCACTCACTAACACAGTGGGGAATTCAGATATTCCGGAAGGGTAAGCAGTTCCTGCTCTATATGTAGGACTCGTTGTGTAATTCACGAATGTGGTTTAGTAATAAAATATTTATTATAATGCACATGACACCTTTCTGGAATAACCTTCATCAGGTACGTTCAAAGTCAAAAGATAAGAAAGCCCAATAATTTAAACCTTTTCTAAGTAAACCAAAGGGTTTATTTAAATGACAACCAAAATCTGCAGGAGAAGAAGCTTAGATTCAATAATAATAGCATTATTTAAGAACTATAAATTTCAATAACAAAGATATTTAATAAACCATGTCAGTGCCGTAACACTGTCTACTAGGCGGATGATACCACCGTGGACAACACTGTCTACTAGGCGGATGATACCACCGCGAACAACAATGACTACTAGGCGTATGATACCACCGTGGACAACACTGTCTACTAGGCGGA
>MJUT01006032.1:11036-31182 GCA_002080005.1 Gigantidas platifrons
CCCAATATATGATGGAACTAACACACATCACGTTCACAGAGACCCCCAATATATGATGGAACTAACACACATCACGTTCACAGAGACTCCCAATATATGATGGAACTAACACACATCACGTCCACAGAGACTCCCAATATATGACGGAAGTAACACACATCACGTTCACAGAGACCCCCAATATATGATGGAACTAACACACATCACGTTCACAGAGACTCCCAATATATGATGGAACTAACACACATCACGCCCACAGAGACTCCCAATATATGACGGAAGTAACACACATCACGTTCACAGAGACCCCCAATATATGATGGAACTAACACATCATGTTTACAGAGACCCCCAACATATGATTGAACTAACACACATCACGTTCACAGAGACCCCCAATATATGATGGAACTAACACACATCACGTTCACAAAGACCCCCAATATATGATGGAACTAACACACATCGCGTTCACAGAGACTCCCAATATATGATGGAACTAACGCACATCACGTTCACAGAGACTCCCAATATATGATGGAACTAACGCACATCATGTTTACAGAGACCACAAATATATGATGGAACTAACGCACATCATGTTTACAGAGACCCCCAATATATGATGGAACTAACACACATCACGTTCACAGAGACCCCCAATATATGATGGAACTAATACACATCACGTTTACAGAGACCTCCAATATATGATGTGACTACCGTCCATCACGCCCATAGAAATTCCCAATGTATGATGTGACTACTGTAGGAAATGTTAGATGATAATAAAGGTGTAATCAGAATTCGCAAATCGAAGAAGGAGAGTCAACACAACACAGCGGTCAAACGAAAAAGGACAAAAATAGAAACAATGATCTACAAGCCACTACACAGAACACAAAAGATCGAGCCCCACTAAAAACCCCTCTTATATGCACATCCATAGAGCACTCTTATGCTCATCAAGAAGATCATATAGAAAATTAAGCCCAATCACTAAGTACTATGGGGCACCTGAGTTCACCCCCGGGTTTTAGTGGGGCTCGTGTTACTCGATCTTAAGTTGTATTTGTATGTTTTGTAGATCACTGTTTGTCCCTTTTTCATTTTTCTTTTGTCCATTGTGTTTTCTGTCCTTCTTTGATTTATGGATTCTGATTACTCCTTTGGTGTCTTCAAACTCTTGTTATGCTCAACATGAAGATCACATTGCAACATAAGCCCAATCACTAAGTACTATAATCTGCTGTTCGAATCATTTACAAGAAAATGACGTATTATATAATTGTTATTACAGAATGTAATAGAAGTACCACACTTCTGAGTGATAATATTACCAGTATTGGCTACCCAGCTGTGTATTTACCACGCATGCATTGTACAGTTAGTATTACATTACCACTTGAATATCGTATTCAAATGACCATAAAATATATTGATATTGAAATGAAGATTGACGGCGAATGTGTTCAAGACTATTTACAGATTGTGTCAGGAAATTCGTATAATGTGCTTTGTGGTAACATGTCAGACCTTAACCCAAATACACAGACTTTGCAGTCGTCGTCTTCGTCAGTTGATATTACATTTGTGTCAAATTATTTACACGAAGGTCAAGGTTTTGTGATAGAATACAATAGTCATATTCCTTGCTCAAATAAAACATTTATGAATACAACTGGTCAATTATGTAGTGATAATTACCCTAATTCATATTCTAACAATCAGGACTGTTATTATACAATAGAATTATCAGATACCAATGATATCTTAGAACTTACTTTTGAAACATTTTATACAGAATCTGCTCATAATTCATTCCTACGAGGAAAACTATGCAATTTAGACTATATAGAGATATATGAAGGTGATAAAATAGAACGAATATGTGGTCAGTGGAAAGGACGTGAGGGGTCGTTGTCATACAGATCCGAAACTGGCTCACTAACGATGAGATTTGTTACGAACAATAATGTTACGAAATCTGGATTTCATGCTACATGGCAGACAACGTCTGGAAATCTATCCTCCACTAAGTGTGCTTCTAGTTGGATTGAGAATGATCAATATTTGTTTGAAATCGTCAGAAACCACTTAACATGGGAAGAAGGGTATAATGACTGTCAACAGAAGGGAGGTTTCCTGGCATCGATCACTGACGTCAGGACACAAGCAATGTTAGAAGAGGACTTGCGAAATAGGTAAGATGAAATTAAATGACTTATTAAGATTTCAATTTTGTATTGTTACTTAAAATTAGGTATACTGGGTGAGTTCATTTTATTGATGGGGTGGGGTGTGTAAGGGGACGCGTGTATCTGATGAAAACCTCCCATCTCCATGAGTAATTCACAGATATAATCACTGAAAGTAATATTGAGTACACCTCGCACGACGGTGAGTTGAACTAATTGCATAGGTAAGTTGAGCATAGATAAGTTGAATTCTAAATACCATAATCATGACTGCGGCGACCAAAGAAGATATATAAGAGGAATATCCATATGAGTAACGTGTAAGACAACATCAGGGAATTATTAGAGTAATAGATAAAGAAATATTGAACGAGTTGAACGGATAACAGAGTAATAAGTATGATAATATCTTGTTGTGGTAGGTTATATTTCTGATGCTTCTAGTGAGCACGAATTGTGTACCCTTCCGGGGCACCTGAGTGCACCCATAGGCATAGCTTTAAGTGGAGTTCGTGTTGCTCGATCGGTCGTTTTCTGTGTAGTGTTTTGTAGATTAATTATTTTACCTATATATATTGTCTTTTTTCTTTTGGCCATTATTTTGTCTGTCCTTCCCCTTGTGGATTCTGATTGCCTCTTTGGTATCTTCAAACTCTTCTTGCTGACCAATACTGTTTAAGAGTAATGGTTCATAGCGTTGGTTATATGGAGATCATTTACTATTTAGCACTTTATTTTCAGATACCGAATCTATATCTCAATATTATTTCAAAGCATATATTCATTTTTCATTTGTTGTTTATGAGAATATTTCACGAATGTCTACTGAATTTTGTGAAATATATTTTCTATTAGTTAATAAGGAGTATTGTCAATAATTTTCATGTCTCACGAAAATGCTGTAAAATGTATTTTTGATATATTCTTATCTTTTAATCAGTCATTTAATAGAAATTACCCAGTACTAGCTTTCGTTATTTGGAATACTGGGGATCGTGTTACTCGATCTTAAGTTTTATGTCTATGTTTTGTAGATCGTTTTTTGTCCTTATGTACTTTTTCTTATAGTCATTGTGTGGTCTGTTCTTCTTCGATATACGGATTCTGTGGTCTAATAAGTTTGTTGAATAATTTTGATAAAATGTCAATTACCAAATTTATTCATGTATTTTTGCAATAAAGTCTGTGAACGTGTGTGGTTATTCATTTTTGAATACATAAGCTCTGGATAAACCTTCGCTCTCTTGATCATCATTTTTAAATTCTGTTGACAATAAATTGCTTTCTATCTTGTTTGCTACAAACATTTAGCCAATAGAACATTTTGTCTGTAATAAAATAACATCCTCGACAGTGTAGCTATTAAAGCTTTGATCTAACAGGTACGTTTGTGCATTGACGAATAATGTCATTGTAAGTGGGCGGACTTGTGATTATATGCTTTATATCGTCAATAATTTGATAGGAAACAGAAAGTGTTTTTTTTGTTTTTTTTGTTGTTTTTTTTTATATCTTTTTTTCTTTTTGCAATTTAACAATTTTTTTTATTGAATTCTTTACATTTGCTAACTTATCATTGTTTTATCATGGCCTCCATTAAAGTAAATGAACATATATAGCGTTTGTTTTCAGCAAACACGTTTTTCGTCATATTGTGGGAATACCAATAGGAACCAGTTGTGTTCCTCTGATTAATGAATTATTCTTATTCTGTTATGAATGCAGTAATATTGTTTTACTTCAAGAAAATATTCCATATACAAGCTTGTTTTATTCAACATATACAATATACAATATACAATATACAATATACGTACATTGTCGGTAAATATAAATTTATTTGTACGAGCTTTAGAAACAGGCTGAATAGCGAGCCTTTGGCGAGCTTTTCAGGCCTGTTTCGCAGCGAGTACAAATGAATTTTATATTTAACGACAATGTACGTATTTTGTGTTTATCCTGCAATATAAAAAAAGTCGGAAAACTTGTCAGATTTAAACAAAAACGACAGAAACAAGCGTCATTCCTCACCTTTCATAAATGTTGTCAAGGGTGTCTTCTTCGTAGTTCGCGTTACATTAGTACTGGTTTCTTACTTGTCTGCGCCCTCCGCTCTATACATTGCTACAGGGTACCAGGAAAGTTTATTCGTAGGCTGAAAAGTTTATTCGTCTAGTACGAAAGTTTATTCGTATAGTACGAATAAAGCAAAAATTTATTCGTATGGCATATTTGTACAGCAAATGTACTGATTGCAGGATAAAACTATATACATCTAGACGTTATCCTGGTTTTCATCAATAAAGTTAACACATAATAATAACTTACGTTAAGTAAACTAAGCATCAACACAGACCATTGTCAATTCTATATTTTGACATTGACTTCTCGCAAGGATAAAATTGCACTTTTCCCGAAACATGAACATATTGAATATATTTATCTGCTCGTTTGTTCTATTCTGTATGGGCCGTTTATCAGCTGGTTCATTTTATAATGGCGGGTCGTTTATCAGCTGGTTTCCTTTAGCTGGTTCGTTTTACTATCAAGGTATGGACAACTTATAATGACAGCATTTAAGCCGTTACTGTTGTCCTTGAGTCTTGTAGAAAGTTGACCATTCATGTCATATTTGAGACAAATGTCAAGAAATGACACATACGCACTGTTTCTGTTCTTCCATTTTCTCAAGTTCTTTTGGGGTATATTAATGCAATCATGTTGGCAAAGTTTGGATTCTTGTTTGATAGAGCATCATTTATATGAGATTAAATATTTTATCTCCTGTAATTATTTTGTTTTCGTAGTTTTTTGTATAAACTCTGTCTCATAGTAAAAGAAAAGATCGACAAGGAGAGCGGCACAGTTTATTCCCATGAGAATGCTAATGAATTGATGAAAACCCCCGAACTCGACAAATATGCTATCGATAAGGCACTTCAACATACTGATGATTTCGTTTTCTGTAGCACCTTTTGCCTGTTAGTCTCCTTCATGACAAAATAATTCAATTGGTGACCCAAAACTATAAACTTGTAACGTTTTGAAAGTAAAAGAGAATCAAATTAATTCACCAGGTCTGTAGAGTTTTTTTTCAGTATCCACATTTGATTCATGATACTACATGAAAAGACTTTGTCACAGTATGATTTTATTCCATAAGATTGTATTCCCTATTGGACTGCATAAATTGCTTAGTCATACAGTTCTTTTGTTGAACAAGTAGGAGAGGTGCAATGCACTTTTCTCTATATGGATTCTTTGAAGCTTTGATATCCAATATTTGATGAAGATTATTCTGGAAACGCATCATGCGTACTAAATTTGATATCTACGGGGTTTTTTTTATTTATCAAAATAATCGCATCAAATGTCGAGTTCACTGAAAATATCATCATATGGCATTCCACTGTAATATTAAGATGGTTTATCTCTCATCAAAAGAAAGCAAAACTCACTGAAACTTAGAATTATTATTGTTAATATTTTGACCTTTTGTGAAATTACCAAATAGTTATTTCTTTTTCTTCCAATACGGAGTTGAACTCATGGTTGAGTGTTTAATAAACTCCAGCTCGATAAAACAGGAGGCTCTCTTGCGATAAAATCCAAACTGTATGATACATATTTACATATTTACACGTAGGTTGACTGGATTTAGTGCTGCAGTGGTTGGGAGCAGGACCCACCAGCTATTCTGGCCCTGAACTCCTCCAAAGTTGGAGCTGCAGTCACTGTCTCTGGAAGGTGGTTCCACTCTCTAACTGATCGCGGGAAGAATGAGTTGTTATATACTTCCTTGGTGGCTCTGTGTTGTCTGTATCTGTGTCCCCCTCTTGTTCTGCTGTCTCCTGGTGTATAATACAAGTCTGGGTCGATGTCCACCAGTTTGTGTCGGATCTTGTAGCACATTATCAATCGATGTTGAGCTCTCCTGTCCTGTAGTGATTCCCATTCAAGTTGTTCGAGGAGAGAGGTAACACATCCTGGGGAGGTATCTGTGTATTGGTTGAAGACAAAGCGGGCTGCTCTTCGCTGTACTTGTTCGATTTCTTTTGTAAGTGTAGATTGGTGTGGGTCCCATACAGATGATGCATACTCGATCGATGGTCTGATCAGAGTACAGTAGGCTGATGCTTTGACTGATGGTTTACAGCGGCCCAAGTTCCTTCGAAGAAAGCCTAGAGTTCTTGTTGCTTTTCCGATGGTGCTGGAAATATGCTTTGTCCATTGTATGTCATGGCTGATGGTAACGCCCAGGTATTTCCCACTGTCTACAACTTCTAGCTGGTGTCCGTGTAGTTGGTACTGTGTTTGCAGGGGTTGACGCTTATTGGTGATTCTGATGACGATACACTTCTCTGGGTGGAAGCACATCTGCCACTTTTGTTCCCAGGCTTCAAGAGAGGTGAGGTCATTCTGGAGTTTAGAGGCGTCAGCCTTATTCCTGATCTCTCTGTAGACAAGGCAGTCGTCTGCAAACAGTCTGGCATCTGATGTTGTACAGTCAGGTATGTCGTTCATGTAGGCCAAGAACAGAAGAGGGCCTAGTACAGTTCCCTGAGGTACTCCAGATAACACATCCAGTGGGCTTGATGATTGTCCTTCGAGTACAACTGACTGGGTTCTATCGCTAAGAAAGTCCTTAATCCACTCAAGGGTTCTACCTCTAACTCCATATTTATCACATTCTTCTGTCTTCACGATGTTTTTTCTGACGTTTTTTGTTTCAATTGCGATTTTGTTCAAGGATCACACGAAAATCCAATTTGACGACCATTTAGTGCAATATATATTATGAAAAGAAAGGTGAACACTATTAACAATCAAATCAAACATGCACCTGTCATCTCAAATAATTGAACACAAAACAAACCACGACTACATCATTGAAAATCCAGATCCTGGCATGGGGCAGGCGGAAAATGTGGAGGGATTAAATATATGCATATGTAAAATATCATCATGGCGAGATTTATATTTAGCTAAAGTCGACCTAATAGATCATTGCATTGCATTTTACCTATTGTCCCTCATATCTTCCATCGACCCATATCGGACCCCGGGCTAAACGTTCGATATAGAAGTATCGGGATGATATTATGGTCGATATGAAAAATGTCATGTAATGATCTGTAAATATATATTTCCTTTGACTGTCTGATATGAAAACATCATACACTACAAATTCGTACAAGAACCTGAATTCACCCCCTCCCTCGTTTTTAATGGGGTTCATGTTGCTCGATTCCTAGTTTGTTTTCTGTGTAGTGTTTTGTAGGTCGGTGTTTATCCTTTTGTCTTTTGACAATTGTCTTGTCTGTCCTTCCTAGATTTACGAATTCTGATTATCCCTTTGGTATCTTAAAACTCTTCTGAATAAATTCTGAGTTATATTGTTCCCAAATTAAACATAATACCATCATCACATGCTGCCTTACCGTAATAATATCGGCTTTTAGTTTCATCTTGCGTGACAAGGAAAACTATCTCGGTTAATGAGCCTATATTTAATATATAGTGGATTAATCCAATGAGGATTAATGCATCATTATACAAGGAGAAAATGTATGTGCTACATTGTATCACCGTCAAAATTCTACAGCGTCAACTGTGCAGTATTTCATCTACATTCACGAAGAGAATCCTAATGGAGTATAGATATGTACTGAAATTAGTAATCCTAGATTATCTGAATTTTATAGTCAATCTTTAAAGCAAAATAATATATGCATTTGAAATGTTTTGTTTTATGATCATGTATCTCAATAGATTCATAACGTTATGATTATGGTGTTTAACGCCACTTTCAACAATACTTCAGCTATATCGTAGCGATCAGTTTTATTGGTAGAGGAAACCGGAGTACCCGGAGAAAACCACTAACCCGTTGCAAGTCACTGACAAACTTTATTACATAATGTTGTATCGAGTACACCTCACCTGAGCGGGATTCAATAAATTTATCAGGGAAACATAAAACAGTTTTGTTATTGTTATAATTTGTATTTTGAAGCTGTTGTCTAAATGTGAATTATATCATGAAGCCTATATTTGTATAAAGAATCGTATATTAACGGCTGTTTTTTTTTTACTTTTCAGTGAAAATTGTACATTGAAATTGGATGCTTTTTGGATTGGAGCTAACGATATTCTGACTGAAAATTATTACTTGTGGGCAAATGGACGTCCTTGGGCATTTACATGTAAGTGTACACGACCATTCGAACCGACCTAAATTCGGATCGAATTGCATTCTTTTCTGTAACATAAATTTAATCATTCATTCTTTAATATCAAAAATATAGATATTATTAATTATTTCTCTCCATCTCATCCTTTAGTGTCAGATTCTCATGTTGATTAATATTTTAGAAATATGACTGATTTAAAACGAATAAAACAAATTAAACCATAAGGAATGAATTATGGGTAATAAACGGGCATAATATGTATTACAGAAATCCTTCAACAGGAGCAAAAAAGACAAAACAAAACAATACTGAAAAAAAATATGTAAATAAAAAACCAAAACCAAACAAAGCAAAAAAGGCAAAACAATAATAAAAATCAACACAGATAAACAACACACGTTCATTTAAATTGTATGAATGAATCACCATTGTATATTTTCCCTTCACTATGTCAAAACAATGTTAAAATTTACAGTTTTTTGTTTTAATATGCAAATTGCAAAATAGATACCGACTTAGCTGACAATATTAAATACTAGAATATACTTTCTATCTGTAGATTGTAGCATACATTTTATTTTCGGAGAAGGTATGGTGTTTAACGCAATTTTGAACAATATTCCATTTATCTCATGGCGGTCAGTTTTATTGGTGGAGGAAACCAGAGTACCCGCATAATATCACTGACCTGTCTCAAGTCACTGACAACCTTTATCACATAATGTTGTATCGTGTACACCTCGCCATTAGCGGGATTTGAACTCACACCTTTAGTGATTATAATCACTGATTGCACAGGTAGTAAATCCACCTACCATGCGAGCACGACCACGACGGCCCCTTTTATTTTCTGTTGTTTTGCTATATAACTGATATTTATTATTTATTCCTCCTTCATTAGACTGGTTTCCAGGATGGTTAGATAATAAGTTTATGAACAAACAACCAAGTGATGATGGCTGGTCAAGAGAAGACTGTGTAGAGATAAGAAATACGTTCTTTAATTCTCACAAAGGAATATCAGAAGTCCCCCATTATTTCTGGAATGACAGACAATGCAGTATTAGAAACCCATACATTTGTCAATTTAGCAAGAATGGAGGTAATATTATTTTTTAAACTGTTAAACAAAGTTTTTATGTATATAAACGTGTGAGAATACAGAAAGAGCAATCAAAAGTAGATAATCCAGAGAGACTGTTAACATAGGGTATACAAGACCAAGACAAACAAAACAATAACACAACACAAATATGACAAACAAACACAAATAAGGTAAATATGACATGATCCCTCCTATATATTAGGTACACAAGACGAATACAAGACAAACAAAACAATAACACAACACAAATATGACAAACAAACACAAATAAGGTAAATATGACATGATCCCTGCTAGATATTAGATTATGATTCAAAGGTATCGTATTTGTTTGGAATAACAAATAAGTAACTTAACACACAATCCAATAATATATCAGAACAATATCCCCTATAATGATTTGTTGAATTTTGAAATGTATATTACTTCACTATTAAAAAAAAATTGTAAAGGTAATTGCATAGTTGTCTCGAAGATGAAGAAATGTATTTTAAAGGGAAAAAAACCCTAAATGAATCACCACAAGGATTACAATTCTAAGCTTCTGAATTTTATTATTATTATTAAAATTATTATTGTTGTTGTTTCAGAAAACCCATCAACTGATATGCCACCAGTAATTCAGAATTATAAGTATGATTTAAGCACAACTTACACAGAGGTACAGATAAGAAGTCCAGGATTTCCACTCAGTTATCCAATGTTATCAGATATAAATATAACAATTACTGCACCAGAGGGCAGCAATGTGGCTATTACATTTCAATATTTCAACCTTGAGTTTTCAGAAACGTAAGTGAATAAACGTTAGATTTGATTTGATTTTTGGTGTTTAACGCCACTTTCAACAATATTTCGGCTATATCATGGCGACCAGTTTTAGTCGTGGAGGAAGCCGGGAGTACCCGGAGAGAACCACCGACCATGGGCAAGCAACTGGTAGACTTTATCACTTGCGGCTGCGAGTCGAGTGCACCCTTTTTTGTAATTTACAAAGCCGGGCGCGAACCCACGCCGTATTGGTGATAGGCTTGTATGAGTTGTTAGATCCAACGACCTAACTCATTGAGCCACCCGGGTCCCAATAAACGTTAGAGAATTGACAATTCAGAAACACTGCCAACATTGAGCACAAAACACAGGGCGGGGACAACAAAAAATAAAAAATAAAAACCAACACACACACACACAAGACGGAAAACTAAAGATGAGCAACAAATGGTTTCAAATGATACTTTAGTTTGACGTGTTTACTGTCATCGTCTTTATTGTTTACACAGCTTCGTCCTGTAAAACTTATATATATATAAACAGTATAGGTACATTGTTGTCTAATATAAACTGTATCTGTATGCGCTTTAGAAACAGGAAGCTAAGCAAACGTCTGCTGAGTTTATTTTTACTGTGTTCAGGCGATTACATGCATTTTATATTTCTCGACAATGTACGTATATATACTGTGCTTATACTGCAATGATATATATGCAAAGAATTGTTAAATTTACAGACGATAATGAAAAAAATACATTGGTAATTTAAGTTTGAATTCACATGTCAACAGCACGATCAATGTTCAACCCGTGTCTATTGCATTTTGCTCTAAAATAAAATACTCCGAGTACCGATATACTTTATGATTATAGTTGACATAAAAAGCAAAAGTTGATATGTATACCTTTATTGTCAGTAAATGCACTGATTGCATTATATGGTGTTATATACCCCGAGAAAGTAAAAATTAGTTAGTTTTACTAAGTACCGCGATACCATAAGCCATTACTTATCATTTATTGACATCTAAGCAGCTCCACCAAGGATTTGTTCATATCGCATTAATTGTGTTGATTGATTGAGGATAATAGACTTAAAATTACCAGTATTGTATTTTCTGACAAGGTAAATTGGTACATGTATACTTCTAATAGACATATAAATCTTAGCATCCGTCCTTGTTTACGGGGCTACCAAAGGATTTAATGCAATTAGAAAAAAAATTAAAAAGTATATTTTTCAACGTATATACGATATAATCGTATAATCATGTTTAATGATAATTGTTTTGTTTGTCTGCTTGATGGTGTTTAACGCCACTTTCAACAATGATTCAGTTATATCGTGGCGGTCAGTTTTATTGGTGGAGGAAATCGGAGTACCCGGAGAAAACCACCGACATGTCGCAAGAAACTGACAAACTTTATGACACAAAGTTGTACACCTTGCCCTGATCGAGATTTGAACTCACAACATTGCATAGATAGTGGTAAATCCAACTACCATGCGATCACGGCCACGACGACCCCTATTTAATACAAACCAGTATTCTTTTGTGATATATGTGAAAAGTTATAACACTGCCATAATGTAGTTTTAATCAAGAGATAATGTCTTCAAATAATAAAATAGATGAATTTCCAGCTGCTACTTGACCTTATAAAATATTTCTGATGTTTAGAGACAATATTGCTATTTATTTTAAGACATTTAGTGTAAGTGGGTTAAGATATCACTGTCTATGGATAGAAACAAAAATAGATTGCCAATATGAAATAATAAAAAAAAAAAATAGAATAGAAATATTCATACTAGGCAAAAATATTTCATCTTTTTTGTCCTTTGTCTCAGGTGCGAGTACGATAATCTTACATTATCTTCTACTATGGAGGACGGAACAGCTGTATGTGGTGATCTTAATACCAAATTAAAGACAATAAATTGGATTTCTGATCTAAATATAGCTGTCTTACGTTTGAGAACTGATGGTTCTATGAATAAACCTGGATTCTCTTTCATGGCATCAATTTACAGATGTAAGTAGACTGTCACACGATAGTATAGTAAAATGACATAAGTAATATTATTGTCATGTAATAGACCTTCTAAATAATATTATTAATGACAGAAAATATTATACCAGTTTCAAGTTTCTCTTCCTATATGAACGATTTCTTACGAATAGCAATAATTAATTAATGAACGAACGTTGATGCTAACTTTCATTACTACCAAACAAAAGGAAGGATGGTCATATTTCATATAAAACTTAATTACATGTATGTATTATTTCAAGGATAGTGTAATGTGCAGTAGATAATGGATAAATGTCTTGTTTACAATATGATGAAGCTTTGGTGTACAATAACAGCAGACACAACGGGTTACGTCAATATAAAGTTTAGAGCTTTGAGAAAAAAGGAACAACGAAATTATACATTGTTCAGGTTTTGTGCAAAATCAATAGTATGCGTCCGTGATTTGCCATGTTGAAATACTGGTAAATTCTGAACTAAGAAACAGCCTCTATATTCAAAATATAATCTTAATACTTCACAATTGTGAGTGTACCATCATCGACAACACGATTTGTTCGTTGGTTTTATGTGATAAAGGCTCATATCAACAAAGATTGTTATCTATAATATAATGTCCACATACTAGTTGTTGAATCTCTTATTTTGACTCTGGTGGACTGTTGATCGAGCATCTCAATAAAGCAAAATGAATCGGAAGAAATCCGAAAACAATATATGACATCATTTGCTATTGCATCTCCAACGTAAACATCTGAGACGTTGTCTTCTATAAAGTTAAGATAAAGCTGAACCTCAGTACGGACGTCTAGAGTGGATGTGTGGTGGTTGCTCTATTCCTTACCCGTCGTCTCTGTATAACATTTGTCAATGATATGATTGGCAGAAACCGAGTGTATCTCATAAATAATGTAGATGAACAAATGTTTCATATGCATGGGACGTTACCAAAATCGTCCTGTGCTTAATAGATACAATAACTAGTTAATAGATTAGACTTTTTGGATTTTGAACTCGCAATGCATTGTCTTCAAGAAACCCAGTCTTATATTTTACAACTGAATTTGTTGTCATACATTTTCTACTCCTAGTACCCTACTTTAAAAGACAGCGAATGCGGGAAATATTGTTTTTAAATTAATAACTCATGACTAACATATACGACATATTCAGGCAGTCTTTGCCCCTAACATCCATTTTTGTATTCTTATTGTTTTGTTATTCTACTAGACTAAGTATTAAGACTGAAATAGACATAGGGTGTCACATAACATGGTGCGAAATATATTGACAGACAACGTCAGAGATAGCTCGCGATTGGGCAACGATATTAAACGAAAATTAACGGACACATCCGATTATGAGCAAATATTCAATGACACCTCCTGTTTCCCGTAGGATCCCATAAACGGTTTTGTAGCAGTTACATTTTGAGACAAGGTTTTAACATGTGCGAACATTAAATGGAAGGGTCCATTGACGCAACTTTTTATCAAAATACAAACAATGATAGGGATCACAAGCGGAATACCATTATGGTCGTTTTGGCGTGGAAAGCATGATCGGACGGACCACCGTAATGGTAAAGATGCATAGCAAGATTATGTATCTCCATGGACTTATTGTGAAAAATAATATATTGATTTTGGGTGTACCCGATTAAAGTTATTCCAGAGAATTTAATATCTTCGTTTTTATTGCAATTCATGCGATTATTAATCATGAATGGCAGTAAGATGTATGATTACCATCACAGGTATGAAGCAGTTTAGAATTCCTCTAAGGGATAATTATGTCTGATGACTGTAATGTGAAGAGCACCTGTTGCCGTCATTGCTCACAGCTTGCATATCAGCCATGAAGACAGTTCAATAATATCATTTATATAATTGCTTAAAAACCATAAAAAGAGATGTAAAACATTATATTGCACTTGTTTAACATATTATTTTATTCTAATGTATGAACGAATTGTGCAAACCTTGACTGAAAAATTGAATGTCATTTAGTTCCTTTGAAGAATACCTGCCTTGTTCTGCTGGTTGTTAATTATAAGATAATTTGAGAAAGAAAACTGCTGATATTTAATTAGAAAATAATATTTCCCTAGTCGTGTAAAATCTAAGTACATACTTAAAAATGGATATAACTATAGCTCATGCATTGTAGACCACCACTGTTTAAACTTTCTTTTCATTATAGATACTTACTGTGATAGGTTTAATGATGAAGCGGTGTATATCAAGTCATCAGGTTGTATATTGCCATATTTGGAACACCGATTAACTTACCAACAAGCAGATGCAATGTGTAGAGGTCAAAATACAGAACTATTGTCCAATATGTCAGCTTTAGAACTGAGATTGATCCAAAGCTTTGCTGGACTGAACCATAGTAAGTTCATATGAGAAAATGTATTTTGAAATTATAGAAATATTTCAAGAATATAATGTAGCTAAAACTGAATGAATGAGTAAGTGATTGGTATTTAATTACAATGGAGCATTTTTTTTTAGATATATCATGAGGGCTAGAGCAAATATATTTTCCATGATGATGACGAGGATAATGATAACCTCCGTATAAGATTTCTTTATAACAATATTAGATTTGTAAACATTTGATAAACATAAAAAATAATATTATTAATAAACTATCACACTGTTGGAGAGTTCCAAAATTCCATAGAAAAAAGTAGAAACAGTGATAAACTAGATACACATAACACACAAATACATGACCGCTCACATTCCTGGCTTGGTACAGGCACTTCAAAAAAGTGACGGGATCAAATTAGCTTTATGGGCCCAAGCCTCTCCTCTTGGTGAATTGATAATATTGTTATCATCTTTTTTATTTATACTTTGTTTTACAGATACAACATTGAATGACTCCATCTTGATATGGTCAAAAAGTACATACGAGAAAGGTAAAATACTATAATTAAAAGAGGACTTAGCATAAAAATCCATGTAGAAGCAGCTCTTTAGTTATATCAGAATATATTTCAGATAATTCAGATGGAACGTAATTCGTGTGTTATTCAAGGATTAGACGAAGTGCACTAAATCAAAGATAATGTGTCTACGTTTGTGTCAGTTCGTGTCGTTGTAATATTTCTTCTTAGCTTCATTTGTCATTGTACTATTGTGTTGTTGTTGATGTAATGACAGTCACCCGTTGTCACTTTTAGTGTTATGCATTTCGTTGATTTAGTTTTTGTCCCATATTTGTGATTTTTTTTCTCAATAATAATAATATGTATGCTTAGAGAACGTTAAATAAGCATTACATAAAACACATATGAAAACAGAATGGAATAGTTCAATTATGACAGTCCATCTAACATTTGCCGCTTGTCCGCTGGGCACATAGCATGAAGGAAAAAGGAGAAACCTTGTTAATCCAATGCCTGTACCAAGTCAGTGTCATTACGGTTTTCCCAGTTTTCCGGTTGTTGACTGATTTTGTCTGTTTATATACTTATGAGTTTTGACTTTCCCTTTGGAGGATTGTTCGGAGTTCGGTAATTTTGTTATTACCCGTATTATCTAAAATATCTTTTTATTCCGGCTAAGCTACTAGTATACAATTGTGCATTGTTATGAGACTAGGGAAAAGAAAAATGACCAATGTAGTAGAGGTATTTGTTTCATAACAACAGAGACAATCTATCAATTAAAGGTCTGTCGTGATGACTTTTTATACATATTTCCATTCTCAGTTGAGTTGTGGATTTGCATAACAATTTGAAATCTTATTTTTTGACTTTTATTTATGTGTTGGAAAGATAAATAGACATTTTTTGTTGTGCAAGTATGTGTGCTGCCATTCCATTTTGATTTTCCTAGACAACAACAAAGCTGCTGTGTTAATAAAAACAAATAGTGCTTGGTCATACGATTTGACAGTTATTGAAGTATAATTTTTAACACCAAGTGAGCAGTTGCACAGCTAACCTAAGTTACATTTCAATGAGATGATGACAACGTGTTCGTCATACAGACCAACATGCTGAGCTGGATTTTTATTGTGCTAGCTCCCGGAGACAACAGTTGACGGTTAGCTCCATCCTTGGATATTTTCTTGGATATATTCTGATTCCGAGCCAACCAGTGTTTCTCCTTGTTCCTTCATGCTATGTACTCAGCGGACAAGCGGCAAATGTTAATTTTATAATCGTTGGCTTGACAACGACCGGTGCACGAACCCACTATCTGTCGCACTCGATAAAAACACGTTAATCATTATACCATTGATGAAGTCTCGGTTTCTGATTGACTAAATCTATTTTACAAGCATATAGTAATTATAGTACAAGATGATAGTTACTTAATCATATCAAGAAAAATATAATGGTATAACGTTGCTGAACACGTGATGTCGTTTAAATCAATGGCGGAAGGTGTATAATAGACCTGACTAATTTGCCTGTTTATATACTTATGAGTTTTGACTTTTCCTTTGGAAGATTGTTCGGAGTTCGGTAATTTTGTCATTACCCTTATTTTAGAGCAAAGGGAGAACCGAATAATAAAAAAAAGGGTAATGCGGAAGAAAAATATATTTAACTCAGAGAAAACAGATTATTATGATAACTAATAAAGTTGTATCAATATTCGACTCTGAGAAAATTACCATTTAAAACTTAAATACTAAATTTATTTTTAAGCAGGATTAACTTGTGGAGCTTTTGTAATTAACCCAATGTCCAACGACGAACAACAAGAAAGAGCTTTTCAATGGTTATCTTGTGAGGATAGAGTTGGGTTTGTTTGCAAGTGGAGTCGTCCAGTAAAACGTAAATATTGCATTTACAGTCTAATAGAAAACTGTTTATCGACTAATAACTGAAACATAGTTACTAGCTCATAGATGAAAGTAAATATAAGACAACAAGCTTTAATGTTAGAGAAAACCGAATGAACAATCAAGAATGGACAATCCAGAGACAAAGGCAACATTGGGTACACGACACAGAATAAACACCAGCAAAATAAAATAAAAACAACAAAAAAGCAACACAACACAACACGGGAAACTAAAACGATTAGTAACACGAATTCCATAAAATGGCATAAAACCCATGTACTCGCGTAGAGTAAGCACTTCCTGATTCTTATTAAAAAAAACAGTGTTTCTCATAGTCAATTCTGGTAAAAGTCGTGTCGGCGAAGAAAGAAAGAAAAAATCTACGTAAAAGGGAAAAAGATCAATGATCATTTGTGAAATGGATATTTTACAACCTATTCATAATAACAACAGTATACTTTATACAGAGATGACTTGACATTTTATGTACATCACGATAAACAATAGTCTGCATATTTAGATCTTTGTAGTGGTTTATCTTAATCGATCTGTTTATAATGGTGATAAGTACTAGTAAAATGAAACTAATTAGCTGAACATATGATAAGGTAATACTTGCTATGTCATTAACTAAGTCTTTATTAGTATGATCGTGTCTTACGAAAACCATTTGGAACAATATGGATAGGTATGTTATGACTTTGCTTCTGGACAAACGTCATGTCATAGCTTCATAGTCAAAAGATTGGAAAAACAAGTAATCTACCAGAGCAAGTAAACAAAAATTCCCAAAGAGATAGCCGACAAATACCCCGCTAAGGTCACATATGCATGATAGAGATTAACCTAAGTTTCAATAAATCACATTATTTTGGAACTGAAGAAAATAAAATCAATCATAGATATATTTAGTACATCATGTCAGTGTCGAGGCATAATACATACACTTTCTTTTACCTGTACTAAGGTAGCTCCGTACAGGTAAACTTATATAATAATTAAGACTTCCCCATTAAAATACAATAATATTCTTTATATTAGTCAATGCCAATGCTTGCCATGTACATGTACTCTATGTTTCAGAATTTAATGTTACTGAAATGGATTTAGCTTCAAATACTGGTGAAATATCTATGATAAAGGATGAAAACGAACAATACCAAAATGATCATATCATCAAATACAAGTTTTCAGCACCAATGTTTTATCGTATCGTATTAGAGATTTTCTACGTTGACATCGAGGATCAGAAGGATTGTTTATATGATGCTCTGACCATTGATGGATTTGACAATAATACTGTACTATGTGGAGACATAAATACAGATTTGCCGTTGTATTACACGTCTCTGTCAAATTATGCAACAGTGTCTTTTCGAAGTGATGAAAGTGTTTTAGGAACTGGATTTAAATTTCGATGGAATTTTGTTGATACAGTAAAATGTTTCGATATTAAAAATAATGGAAATTCTGGAGTCATCAAATCATTTAATTTTCTTCATGCGTTTACTGAACCACTCCACTGTTGCTCTGAAATCAACACCGCTATTGGTTCAAGGGTAATTGTAAATGTAGATTATTCTATATTTAGAACATCTTCATCATGTGTTAGAATAATATATTCATCAAATAAAGAATTTCAACAGTTTTGTGGAAATGACACAATGAACGTTCCTTTCATATCACATACAATTATTTCGTCTAATAACACGATCAGTTTATGTCTTCATACCAGTCATCTATTTAGGAATGATGGATTCCGAGCTGAATATATCATTGGTAAGTTGCATGTTGTATATATGAAATAGATCGTTGAATTTACCCGTGATAAACTAGGTATCAACATACACACGATACACAAGAGACGCGATAACGTATAATTATGAAAAACAAAGTTTAAACAGTGATGGTCCACAACTCCACCAATAGCAATACACCAAACAATCACATCTCTCATCAAATCATTGAAAATTAAAAACACGATACTTGACATTGGAAATCCAGGTCCTGGCATGGGACAGGTACAACAATGTGGCGGATTTTAACCAGTTAATGGGATCCAACCTTCCCCTCCAGACAATTGGATTTACAATGACAATACAAATAACAACAAACGACTAAGAAAATCTGCACAGATTCGCTTCCACACATACTATTCCAAAAAATGAATAACAACATAAACATGGACAGTACAATAATGGGATCAATGAATGCTCGTAGTTAGCTGACTACTAGCTAGGAAGGTTGATTCTGTTGGTTAAAGACCAATACTCTTAATACAAAACTCTAAACAACCAAACTGTTAAACCACATGAGGCATGACCCTATGCAACTAATGTATGTGTAATTTACCCCAATGGTATTTTCACACTTTCCTCTCTTCCATTTGTCCGAACAAGAATTATTACGTGTTTTTGTAATAGTAGTTTTTTTTGTTATTGACGACACCATGTTTATCGGTTAACTGATCGAAATCAAAGACATGTCTTCACTTCATAGTAATAAATGTGTTTTAGTGTCTTATATATGAATGGGCGGTCAAAGATGAATAAAATGTTACATAATTTATGGTTAGCTAAGCTATACTGCAAGTTTTTCTTGAAGATATGTAAAGTATTGAATAAAACCTAGGCTTTAAAACAGTTCCAATCAGAGAGATCAGGCATATATCACATCCAGGCATGACTGGTATCGTGTATTGGTCGTAAACACATAGGCTCGACTTTATGATTCTTTTTTTTTTTTTTTCTTTTTTTTAACATAATACATATAGACACTAAATATAAATTCTCCTTTTTCCGGCTTTATTCTTCCCCCTCCATGCATACAGTAAAAAGGGTAGATATCAAATTTAGTGCGCGAGACGCGTTTCTGGAATAACCTTCATCAGGTACACGCACGTTCAAAAGTTTTGAAAGCAAGGAAACAAAACGCCCTAAACAGGATAGCCAGAATCTGCTCAGGCGATCCATGTCTGAGGGTAAAGAACATTGGTATTAATACTAATCTGCTCAGGCGATCCATGTCTGA
>MJUT01006032.1:32140-48292 GCA_002080005.1 Gigantidas platifrons
TACTAATCTGCTCAGGCGATCCATGTCTGAAGGTAAAGAACATTGGTACTAATACTAATCTGCTCAGGCGATCCATGTCTGAGGGTAAAGAACATTGGTACTAATACTAATCTGCTCAGGCGATCCATGTCTGAGGGTAAAGAACATTGGTACTAATACTAATCTGCTCAGGCGATCCATGTCTGAGGGTAAAGAACATTGGTACTAATACTAATTACATTATTTAGGAACTAAATATTTCAACAATAAATATATTTGGCAAACCATCGTTACCATGCTAGCACGACAACACAGAATACTGGGATGATAATGATCTCATAGAATAATATTTTATGAACTGAGGTATCGACCCAGTCTATTGATAGCAATAAACACGTATTTAGTGCACACGGCACGTGTCTGTATTTTCATTTGTCAGAAGAATGCAAACAATACAGTATAAATATGCTAAGATCCGCTTTGCAACTTTGGAACTTATATTCAGTAGACAATTTAAATTTTGTAATATTTTGTATATAATTACATATAGCTATTGCTTTTACAGAATCAAGTAAAGTACCACATAGCGAAAAGGTCCTCGCTCTAGAAGCCAATGCAACCGGTCAGATAAGCAGTCCACACTTTCCAGACAATTCACCACAAAACATTATGCAAACGACACATTTAGTGGCACCAGTCGGCTACTTAATCGAACTAAATGTTTCATACCGTGTTCCATTTATAAATGGAAGCTGCAACACTTCATTTCAAGTATACGATGAAACACTAGCTATGGCGGATAAAACAAGTTGCATTCTCAGTGCATCGTGTGCTTATGGAGCGAATGAATCAGTTGTCATCCAATCAAATCTGAATAAACTGAAGATAATTTTAAATGTGGGAGAGCTGTCAAATACAATGTCCACTAGGTTCAATGCTACATATAGTGTTAAATCAGGTATGTTGGTATTAAGACGAATGGAGAATACCGAATGTATAATCTGATACATTATGACACAATAACAGTATATGGATAAAGGTAAAGCAAAACATACAAACAAAATGCGGCCATGTGACATCCGACATGTTTTCTTAAGATAAGTCAAGTTTCTCCAACATCGCAATTGACGACAACTATATATCTGGAATATTGTTTACTGTGGCTTAAGACACTTGTAAGTGTATGAAGATACTAAAAGGGTATATTATGTCCGTAAAGCGTAAATCGACGAATCACAGTCAATACTATTGCCAAGGAATGGGGAAAAGGAAAACAATGATGCAATGCACTACACAGAAAACTAAAGATAGAGCAACACGATACCCACTTATAACTAAAAAAAACTAAAAAGGGTAGGCAGTTCTTGCTCCATATGTGACACCCGTCATGTAACACTAGTTACAGACCCGTTGCAAAAATATGGTCATATGATAAAAAAAATACATGCGAAAGTTTAATTTCAATTTAAGTAATTCATAGATTGGCATTTATAATTATAATTTCCCGGAAATAATTTACAATGTATTACTTGTTAATTATTTTTTATCAAGGTTTATTTTAGTTCGTATAATGTTTTATTTTTCAGATTCAGCTTATCTATCTAAAACGGAATTTTATCCAAAAACACCATTTAATGGATGTACAAATGAAAGTTGTTTTAATGGAGGAATTTGCCAGAATGTTTCCAAAAATGAGTCTATATGTTCATGTCCTGTTCATTACACAGGTATAAGCACATATATGTACATACAATCATATATAGATTTATAATACTATTTAGAGGTGAGTGAGTGATTGTTGTTTAATGCCAAGTGAGCAATTTTGCTATGGTTATATCATGGTGAGAACAAGTTACGTTTCAATGAAATTATGGTGATGATTCCCGCTTTCTACTAGACAAACATACTTAAAGGAATTGTTATTATAAAACAGTTCACAGGTAGACATGTCGTTCCATTCGGATGCATTTTTCAGGTTCTGAGTCAACAAGTCTTTGTTCTTCCTCGTTAAAGCAGCGCGGTTAGCGAAGAAGCAGAAATACAGTTCCAAAATATAATAGGATAATCGTAGAATTAGAAGTAAAATCGATACCATTACAGACAAACAAACGACTGCTGACTTGGTGCGGCCAATATATTGAAATAAAATGAAAAACAAAAAATAGCACATACCCCTAACACATATACACATAACTGATCATTCATCTGGCTTGGTACAGACACTTCAATAAAACAAAGATGCGATGTTAAACTAGTTTTATGTGTCATAATAACAGGTTGATCATTTCTATTGTTTCGTTCGTTTTTTGCGTCATATACAAATTTATGTGATTTTAATGCATTGTCCACTCGCTACGCACAACGTATGATTATTCATATTATATATTATCAGCCTTAAAATGGGAGACATAGACATTTAAAAGGTAGTTAATTAATTGTACGGTGACAGCGAAGCTGGAACCGTACAATTGATTCACTACCTTTTAAATGCCAATGTCTCCCATTTTAAGGCTGATAATATTTTTGCACGAACTTGATTGCATAAAATTGTATTGTTTTGTGTGCTATACCCAATGCGCTGATCGATATAAGTTGATCTGTGTGTTTAGTGATTTTTTGTGTAGCTATAAATAAAAGAATTTGTTTAACTGCTTGGAGGCGTGGCTAATTACTATAAACTTCATTCATATTGTATCTATAAATAAAAGAATTTGTTTAAGTGCTTGGAGGCATGGCTAATTACTATAAACTTCATTCATAACTACAGCGTTTAAAAGATTTTTCCATCCTACAATAGATTTTCTGTATACACATCGGCTGTTAAAATGCCGACTATAGCAAATGAAAAGATCTTATTTGAGGTCAAGTTTGTACAAATTACATTAAGAGTGATATGTTGTAGATATTGGTCCATTTTTATTTACATTTTGCAACAAAACTGATTTTGTTCTTGGTGTTTTGTTTTTGTTTTTGTTTTGTTTTGTTTGTTTTTTTTTGTGAAGGTATGTTGTAAGTTTTACTGTTAAAAAAGACAAAGCTAATCAACTCTATCAAGTAATACTATATTAATGTTTTTTATGATGATTGATTTTTGGTATTTTAACGCCACTTTCAACAATATTTCAGCTATATAATGGTGACCAGTTTTAGTGGTGGATGAAGCCGGAGTACCCGCAGAGAACCACCGACCATGGGCAAGCAACTGGTTAACTTTATCACTTGCGGCTGCGAGTCGAGTGCACCCTTTTTGTAATTTACAAAGCCGGGAGCGAATCCACGCCGTATTGGTGATACGCTTGTATGAGGTATTGGTGATAGGCTTGTATGAGTTGTTAAATCCAACGACCTAACTCAATGAGCCACCCGGACACCTATGTCTTTTATATCCCACAATATCTTCATATGTTAGTTGAAATCCAACTTTACATCGGACTCTAAAGTTTTACCTTTCAATGCATTTAGTAACTTTGTAGGTATGTTTTGTCAAGTTTTATGGTGTGATTTACCTGTATGTCCACATGGTGTATGTATCCTAAGCCGGTATGACTACACCTGTAAATGTGATCGTGATTTCTGGGGAAGAAATTGTAATATGACATCAGAAGATTGCGCAACAACTGTTTGTTCTGGAAATGGCTTGTGTATTACTGATATTATATCTAACAAAACTTGTAGCTGTAATACAGAATGGACAGGTATGTTATATGTTGCAGTTATTTCATTTATTATCTTTGATATCATCAGGCTTTTCATTGATTACAGATTTTCCTGAACCAAAATGATTAGATTTGTATATTTGTTTGGTTTCATTGACAATTGTCAAAGCAGAATTAGTGGTATCTGCGGTATCCTTCATTTCCAGTTCAGGGGGATAAATGCGATCAGCATATAATCACCAATGTTGGAATTAATTCGATGGATGGTCATCATCTGTATAGTTGAACTTGAAAGTAAGGGATCTGGCTAGTTTCATTTCGTTTTTTTTTATAAGCCTCTGTATTTTGAAATATTCAGTGAAAAATCATTATATAGCGAAACGTTAAATTACAGGACTGATCTAGCTTCTTTTCATTTACACAAGAAATCCATGTATGAACACCATCAAGTTTTCTTCAGGCGAATATAGATATATACCGCTGTGAAGATGGGAACAGTTGGCATCCAGAGGAATGCCAACTGGCTGTTGATAAACACGTCCACCTAACATAACAAATATTTTGCATGCGAAACACTCAGGCATTTTGATAGTGTCAGTTTCAAAGAACTTGTTTTTAGTCTCAGAGTGGTTTTCTCTTTTACATAATATGATTTATTCTTTCATAAACGTGTAACTACATTGGCCATTCTTTTTTTAACACAATTGAAATAATTATTTTGATGTGCCTTTTAGTTTCATGAACCCTCATTTGATTCATAGCTGAAATAGCTAGTATAACATTAACGCTGAATGCCGGGTTTTATTCCTGATAGAATAGATGTCAATAATTTGGAAAGGGTTTTGATGGCGCATTTGGCAGATCCAAAATATAACCCTGATTCTAAGATCATTTGTGCAGATAGGGTAATTGTGAAACATATGTATAGCAGGAAACCCTCATCGGTACAAAATGTTTTAATATATCTTGTTTTTATTTAGCATATTATTGAGTAAATGTTTCATACTGTTGTAGGTCAATCATGTAATATAAACCACTCACGTCACTATGTTCCTCAGCCGAGTAGAACTCTGATGGACGAACCAATCTGGATAGGAATGATTGTCGTTCTAATGTTATTGTTTTTGTTTGGGATACTGTTTCTGACAAGAAGAAGGTGCAGTAGACATTTTAAATGCTGTGAAGACACGAATTCTATTCTGAAAAAGCAAGCAGGTATGTACTGACAAAATTATGAGCAATAAATACCACAAAAAACAATAGAAAAGTTTAAGAAAGAGGTAAAATCGATACCTCTAACACACAAATACATGACCTCTCACCTCTAACACACAAATACATGACCTCTCACTTTCCTGGCTTGGTACATGTAATTCACTAAAAATAGGTGGTTGAGCTGGTAGTATTTCCCAAATAATTCTTTACATAGGGTAATGTTTTCTAAATATTTCGTAGTTCTGTAATTATTGTAATCTTTACATATTCTGATAATATTAAAATATACTGCATATTTGTTTCATATAGATAAAATTAGCAGTGATTAATTTACATTGTATTCAAATATCACAATGACATAAAATAGCACCAGAAATATCAATATTTATTTGGTGCATTCAGTTTTTGTTTTTATATTATATCTGTATTTAACCAGTGGTGTTCATCACCCACAATTCAGAGAGAGAGAGAGAGAGAGAGAGAGAGAGAGAGAGAGAGAGAGAGAGAGAGAGAGAGAGAGGGCCGTTGCTGAAATATACTAATTATAGATTTCCCACAACAAATTTAAAATTTATGAATTGGATATCCGTTATATTTCTTTCAAATATAGCATATTCTCCTTGTATTCATTTCATTTAGTATTTTATGTTTCAGACGATGCAATACCAGCACATAATAACTGTATACCATCTTCGCAAGGTACTCCTACAACAGGGGTATCTCCCAATTTAAAGTTTAAATTCGATGGCGATGCATCAAATTTCTTAACAGTAGAAGTGAGTATTTGGTTCATTTCTGATACAAATGTATTTCTTACAAACACCTGCATACATTTTTAACACTTTGATACACCATATTGTGTTAGTTCAAACACCTTTGATGGAGTCATTTCACTGGTGTTTACTATCATGACATAAAGAAAGTGCTTCTTCACAATATTAAGAACACGTCTGTAATGAGTGACAGAAAATCAAGAGAAGTTCCGACTTTATCATTTTCCGATGTTTGTAAGAGACACCAAAGATGAGTCATCGCGTCAGATATTCTATACCGCCACCATAAATTGTTTGCCTCAAATGGAATTTTCCAGTCCGAACTGTCACATGGGGGCTCTTGTTCTCAAATATTGTGTTATACCTTTGACCTTGTATAGTTGTTTGTTTGCGGCCCGTTCTAATGTTTCTTCTTATTTTGAGCGACAAAAGAGGGAATCGGAACAGAAAGAGCATTGAGGTGCAACAGGTGGTTCCGGGATGGACCTGGTGGTTGATAAAATGATCACAATAGGCAATATGATATGTTTATTTTTTTACATTTCGGAGGAAATGGCATGTAAAACAATTTTGATTTAAGGTATAAGAATGACTTATCAATCTTACCCGACTTTCTACATTGAAGGTAATCAGAATTCGTTAATAAAAGTAGAAATATTACATTACATAAAAACTGCAAGAAAAAGCTTAAAAAATCATAGTATATATAACTACATGTATTTTTTTTATAGTAAATAAAAGTTCACATACTAATCAGATGATCATCAAATGAACTTATGTATATATTCTTGTTATACTTAGAATTACTATATTGATGAAATCCATACACCACCAGTGAACGTAGACAACGTTGATGCAGCAGCAAGACTGTTCGAGGCTTATAACAACAAGTCCGAGACGCAATACTTAGATAAACAATCATCAATCTTAAGCTATGAAATGCCAACAGTTTCAGGAATAGTGGATGGAAAACTACAATTTCTTCAAACTGACATCGATGCTCATTTATCAGACACAGACAATTTAAACCATGGCATTCCGTTTTCTCGTCCAGAACTTCAAAAATCTTTCACATCATTACCATCAATGCAAAAAGAAAGAGCAACTGCATTTACGAAGTCTAAATCTGTACATGCTGATTTTAATCATAGATCACATTATTATCCAAATATTGTTGTTGTGAATGATTCGAGCAATGAACATCTAAATAATGAAATATCGGATCATAGTCCAACTCCTGGTAAAGAACAAAGAAGATCTATGCAAAGACAGCAAACTTTAGACGAGTCAGAAGCGCAAAGAAAACGCGAAGTATTTGCATTAAAGTCAAAAAGTACACGAAGTGTGAGACTTGAATTGCCTTATGTTGATTCTAAAATGTCGATAAGACGTGCTGCTAGCACTCAAGAACCATACAGGAGATCTCCAAGTTTGACTTGTACATCGTTTGAATCAGACCCCACATGTTGGCCAAATAATAGACGATTCAACAAAATTTCTGGTGTCGACTCGTCAGAGGATGATGTATCGGGTCGGACAATAATGAGATCTTTCTGTTCTCAACCGGATAAATTACAGGATATTACGGGTGAATGTAAATGCTGTGCTAATAGACTGAATGCTAGATCTTTACGCCACAGAAAACCGAAATATTTTAGAATATCTAGAAAAAGGACAACTCAGCAACGTATACGCAGTCTTGGTTCGGAACAGTCAAGTAGTTTTGAAAATAACAAAACGCGCAATCGAAACCACGCCAGTGTACCAAGCTTACATGATGCTGATTATCACAAAAATAGTATACCTCCAACAGTAACTTCTAATAGCATTGACTGTCACAAAAACAATATGCCTCCAAGAGGAAGTTCTACTAGCATTGACTGTCACAAAAATGATATACCTCCAAGAGGAAGTTCTAATGCCACCGATTACCATAAGAACAATATACCCCCAAGAGGCAGTTCAAATAGTGTGACAATTCAACAACGAGCAAGTGAAGCAGAAAGAAAAGTTTCATTACATATAATAGAAGGCAGTGAAATGAACAGAGATGACTTTCGGAAAATACCAGTCCGGAAGTCTAGAAGTAATGATCTGAATTTAAATAAAAGTTCTTGTGGTGCTATAATTCCTGACACAGAATCACCATTTCGAAAACGAAGTCATTCGTTCCATTCAGAAACTTCTGAGCCAAAAAGAAGTCAACATCCGGATGACCTCTTAAATGAAGATCAAAAGTCAAATTCATCTTTTTACCACGAACATGACAAACAAGATGAGATCAAAGAAACGTCAAAAGCTATTGACGTTTCTGTCCCAAATCATGTTATTGTTTCTCCTTTGTCTGCATTGAGTGTAACCGACACAGACACGGGGTTTTCGTCTTCGTCTCCATGGCTGGAAAATGCAGGCGACAATATGCTAGATCAAAGTAAACAAATATTTATAAAGGATTCAGCGTACCAAACGAAACAATCATCTGTTGAAAGAAATCCTTTGGAAGGTCCAAATAATTCATATGAAAATCCTGAAGATGGGGAATCAGAAGGGTATGTTTTATATTTACTAAACACGTTCTTAAATAATATGCTTTGATATGCTGCATAAAAAAAATAAGTGTAATTGATATTAAATTTTAATGAAAAGCTGTTTGGTTTTATTACTCCAGAAACTTTAATTGGATTTCCAATCTTTCATTTTTGGGCGTACCTAATGAAGCCTATTCTAGAAACGCGTCATGCGCACTAAATTGTATATGTACGTTTTTGTTTCTTCATTCGATAAAAAAATATTATCAACACGATATTCAATACCGTCTTTGAATACGTCCAATATAACAATCTGATCGACATCTTCTACCTTTTCGGACAATGTGAGATGGTTGAATTACATTTTGACGTTAATATATATGCATATTCGGAATATTTCTCGTTATACTCTAGTATCAAATATTTCATGTAGATTTCTTTGTAGAATAAAAATGCAATGTTTGCCGATATTTTTACTAGTTTGCATCTTCACTGATATTGCATTCCTTGCTTTTTCCTTAAAGTTTCGTACTCACTAGAGACATTCCGAGTCAAACGATATTTGCACACAAGCAGACGAGAGATAAACAAGATGGCGGAATTATATTGAATGCATATTGCAAAGAATTATCATAAAATGTAATTGTCACAGACTGAAATATATGAAACTATATTATAAAAGGATTATTGCACTAATATTGAGGAAAATGGTCCCTCGCCGTATATCATATTATACTCGCAAGCTCGTGCAATATGATACACTGCCCGGGACAATATTATGCAATTAATGACTTTTAATGCGGTGGATACAAGGATTTATTAACCCAAGAATATTATATTTACCGAGGCCCCTTAGGGCCGAGGTAAATATATTATTCTTGGATTAATAAATCCTGGTATCCACCGAATTGAAAGTCATTAATTGTTTCATTATATGACACATTTTATATGCTTCTTTCACCCTTAAAATAAGCTTTGATCACGACATTTTCTTTTGTTTACCTTGTTGGAATGGTATATTAACCTGGCGTGACGTCACACCAGGTGATTATAACATTCCAACAGGGTAAACAAAACCACGAGGTGATTATAATGTTTTATAAAGATCGTTACTAGGAACGTCAGCCAATCAGAAAAAGACATTATCTGAAGTCATATAATAATCCTCAATATTAGTCAAATAACCCTATATTACTTAAATGCCTGTTCCAAGCCAGGAAAGTGAGCGGTGGTGTATGTGTGTGTTAGCAGTATCGATGTTGCCCATTTCTACCATTTTACCATTGGATTTTAGAACGATGCCGACAATGTTCTATTTTTGTATTTCATTTTTATTGTTATACTTTTATCTGTTACTTATGGTAGGTCGATAGGTTTCTATGAGCACTCTGTTATCTCTACCAATCAAACAAGCAACCCCTCCCGCTATATGTAATATGTTGTTAAAAGTGGCGTTAAATAATCGCGGCAATGATGTATAAAATGAGGTATATTTTAGAGGTATATTTAGAATATGAGCGCGAAAAAAGCACATCTGACACAAAAACAGCAATTTAAAATAAACGAATAAAGAATTGATATAATTTTCCTATTCTTTTTATTGAACTAAGCTATATTTTTTTGTAGACGAGATATGACTAGACAGCTTCAACAAGCAGCTAAACGGCTAGCGATGTATGAAAAGAATCATCAATATTCGAAAGATAGTGCGCTTACAAATACATTTTCGGAGGCAGATGATACAGCTAGTTGTGATTCAGACAATTCTTCTAGGTAGAAAAGAAATAGTTTGTGTTTCGTCTATATTTATTGTTCTATAATGGTCATAGAATAATTAAAAAACAAAATACCAAACTCTCCATTATCCAATAAAAATAAAATCGTAGAAAGAGGCAATATCAAAACCCCTAACACAAAAATACACGACCGCTAAATTTTCTAGCTTGATACAAGCACTTCAATAAAAAGTGGCGGGGTTAAACTCGTTTTATGTGCCCAAACAATAGTTTAAATAAAAAGTTTGTCTGTCAGATTATTAGGTATCGTAACTAATTCTAGTCGAAATGGGTTTTTATCTTCACGTGACGTGACAATGTGTGTGTTTGTGCTGTAATGGAAATGAAATTCTTTGATTTCCTGATTTATGAGTTATACATTGTTCATTCAAAGTAGGGAACTACTTTTAGCAATACGAATTGTTGAAGAATGTTCTATTTGATTGTCAAGACACTAAAAAATGAACACAAAAGTACCACAGCCCAAAAAGAGAGTTTCAAGCAAAATGATATACCGAGTACAAAAAAAACACAAACTATTATAGACTCCAGTGTTCTGGGTGAGTTAGCATATCCAACTCCGTTGATGTCACACATCGTACAGTGAGAACAGCTCAGACATTTAATTCAGAAACATGTCAGTATTTCGTATAGCTACAGTGTGTCATGATTAGTCGGTAGTGACTCGTTTCATACATACTGAAACTATATTTAAGAAATAATCATGGAAACCAGAATCTGTTGGGAGTTTTAACATGGATTGGCGGATATTAGTATTTTATTCCGAGCCAGAAGCGAGGGTTAAAATTTACTAATATCAGCCAATCCATGTTAAAACTCAAAACACATTCTGGCTTCCATGATTTATTTCGATTCTGATATGTCTAAGAGTACAAATACGGTAGTATACTTTGATTTGAAGAGGTAATTTATATTTACGCTTGCGGAAAATGTCGCACACAATTTATGTAACTCGAATAATACTGCGCCCTCTATCGGCATTATTCGGGTTACAATTTATGCTGCCAATGGAAAAGTTGGTCACATTCACCGGCGCATGTGCTAATGAGATTATACCGAATGGATAACTCGCTCGTTTGTTAACAAAGCGAAAGAAGGAGGTCACATTAGAATATTGTATATATCCCAGTTTTTCAGTAGTGCTCATGTTGCACAGTCTTTAGTTTGCTGTGTAGTATTCTATAGACTAATATTTTTCTTTTTGTTCTTTTTTCGCCATTGTAAATGTTGGACTTTCCTATTTTTTTACATTTATGTTTGTATTACTTTTCTTTCACAAGGGGCCCGGGTGGCTCAATGAGTTAGGTCGCTGGATCTAACAACTCATACAAGCCTATCACCAATACGGCGTGGGTTCGTGCCCGGCTTTGTAAATTACAAAAAGGGTGCACTCGACTCGCAGTCGCAAGTGATAAAGTTTACCAGTTGCTTGCCCATGGTCGGTGGTTCTCTCCGGGTACTCCGGCTTCCTCCACCACTAAAACTGGTCGCCATGATATAGCTGAAATATTGTTGAAAGTGGCGTTAAAACACCAAAAATCAAATCAAATCTTTCACATTAAGATTTCCCTTTTGCCTAGAAATCCAATAATTTCCGTAGTTTAAACAGTTAAATGAATATCTTTGAGGCTTGAAAGGTTATTTCGATATATCGAAATGACCAAGAAACAAACATACGAACATTAATATTTAGAAGAAAAACGTAGATATCTCATTTAGTGCACACGACACATATTTTCAATAGCCTCCATCGGGTATGCTCAATATCACAATAGTGAAGGAATGTTTGTTTATTTATTTCTATATTTGAGATATGTTTGTATTTCAGAGAGACTCATACTCCAGTACGACCTAGAAGTGGGAATTATAACTTTCTCCTTCCTAAATTATGTCCACTAGAACAAGTTTCTGAGGAGTGCGATAGCAATACACAGGAATCAATAGCTTTGAACGATGAAGTTCGTTTTATTGAGGATATCGAGATGAAAGAATTCAATGCCTGATAATGGCTGAAGCTATTCGTGATGAAAGAATTCAATATCTGAAACTATTCGAGATGAAAGAATTCAATGTCTGAAACTATTCGAGATGAAATAATTCAATATCTGAAACTATTCGAAATGAAAGAATTCAATGTCTGAAAATATTCGAGATGAAAGAATTCAATGTCTGAAACTATTCGAGATGAAAGAATACAATGTTTGAAAAATGGCTGAAACTATTCAATTCGTTTGTAGAAAATGTTCATATAGAGGAAAACGTACGTTAGCTGGCAAGTCATCATACGTTTTCGGTCTTTATTTCAAATACATCGATACTGCGGTCACGTCCTCTGTGCTAAGATGATTGTGATAAAATTGGTACGTCTGTATTCTTCACATATTCCAATGATTTATAGATGTATTTTTTTATATTAGGGGAGGGGGTGGTACACAAAATAAATTATTACATGTTTCACTAGTGTTGTATTTTTATCCCTACCCTCGTTTCTTATTCTACTTCATTGGGTTTATGTGTTCAAATAAATTTCCAACCACAACTAAAGATAGCTGCTTAGTGTACAACCACTTTTAGGAGAACAGCTTGTGAAATTTGAAAAAAAAAAAAAATATATATATATATTTCATGTCCCCCGAAATATATTATTTGTTCTGGGTCGGGGAGAAACATAGCCTCTTTCCCCTTAAATTTAAATTGTCGGTCCCTTATAATGGGGATGGGGGGATCTCAATTCGTACAAACAGATATCTTCAATTATATAAATGAAATTTAAAATTGGATTCTCCGAATATATATGTTTAGATATTTTTATACTACAGATTCCTTGGCTTTAACCATAGTGTGTGTGTGTGTGTGTGTGTGTGTGTGTGTGTGTGTTCTCGTCTCTACAATCTAAGCATTCACACATGTGCCTAGGGTTGATTAAACATGCAATTTAATTGATTCATTTTATATAATTTGTTTTGTTGCATAATGTTATTGTTATATGTTATGTATATTTATAGTGTTTATTATTGATTAAATTATTGATTTATAGTTGGTTTGGGTTGTTTTTGTTTTGCTTTCAACAATATTTCAGTTATATCGTGGCTGTGATTTTTATTGGTGCAGGACACCGGAGTACCGGAGAAGTTTTAAATTGTCTTAAGGAAAATTATTTGCTTTGTAGATTCTGTAAGTTTCTATGTTGTTTTTATAAAGTGTAGTCTTCAATATATTATCATATTTCAAATATATTTTAGTTTTTTAAGTGCTATATGTTGTCTTAGTTTATCTTCCAAAATGGTTGAAGTTCCACCGGAATTCCGCTCATTTGTAATCTGAAAATTGGGCAAATAATCTTCAGATCAAATGGTTGAAAATGAAAACGTTGATCATTGTGATGAATCGAATCATGAATGAATTTATAAATACTTACCTTTTGTTATTGTAACGGGAGCATAAATCACTGGTGAGTATTTAAAGATGAAGTAACACATAGTAATACAAGTTACGCGTATATGTACACGTACAAGTTCACGATCTCAAACTCTCTATTTACAAAGAGGTCAAGTGTATTTATAACGAGGATTATGAACACAGACCTTGGAGACATATTTGTTCTTTCATGGACGATGAAGAAAAATAGGTTTGGCTATATTCTGTATTCACTTCTCAAAATACTCTTACTTCACAGAATAATCAACCTATGTGATATATTAATTCGGTTGTTTCGAATCATTTCCATTCCGTCAAAATTTTGTTATTTTCGTCTGCCAGATCACGTGATTTCGATGGAACTACTGGTCCTGAGCTTCCGGTGTCGTAAAATTTTTAGCTACCCATGAAAATTAGCTACCTCCAACTTCCGGTAGCTAATTTTCATACGGCGGAGCTATAAAAATTAGCTACCTATGAAAATTAGCTACTTGTAGCATAAACTTATAGGATTTGTCTCCCTTATTATGTTTACCAAAATACAAATTGTGTATTTCCCATGGAGGGACAAAATGAAAAACTGCATGTACATAAACAGGAAAAGAGTTACTGATTGACAAAGAAAGACATATAGATCTACACAATATAAAATAAAATAAACAATAGATGTTAGTGGTGTTCATAGTTGAAAAACAACATTCTTACCTATATGGCTGTATAGCATGTTACAAACTATCTTTTTTTCAATTTACCATCGCGATGTATCATTTTTACAGCTATTAAAAAATAGATTGGTGGACTATTTATGGTAGAATTTAATATTTATTTGATGTTCAAACTACGCATATAATATTCTTTAACTTAATAAGATCATATCTGATAATGGAAATTCATTTGTTCCAAGTCCGAATTCAAATTTCGTGATAAAACGTATTTTAATTGTAGTATATATACTTATTGTNTATATTAATTATTAATCACACTTTTATTATTGCTAACCGTGTTACCCTCTTGAAATAAAGAAATTAACTCATTTACTTACTTATTGACACTATCTTCTGAATTCAAGAAATACATAAAATTATGTGGCATATTTTTTTAATAATGAAAGTTGGGAACTTTATTTATTACAATATTAAAGAACTGGTAGCTATTAGATTAATTTCAATTCGAAACTGAAACTATTTGCACACTCTTGATGACAATTTCTTATTTGGATTTTGTAAAAATATAACCCTAAATCATAAATTTCCAACAGAATGTGGAAGATGGCAAAATATAAATTTGTTTATATACATATACTCAAAAAGTCGCTTTTTATGTCTCTTCTGAAGGATTATGAAAGCGCGAAAAGTTGACCGTGCGTTGCACAATGTATTTTGTATTGTTACGTTATTTATTGTCATTTATGTAGACAATATATGGATTCGCTGAGAAACAGACCAGAAATGCTCACCAGACTCTCATCGGTAGTGTAATCATTAGCATGCTCGCCTCGAGTGCGGTAGATCGTGGATTCGAGTTCCGATCGGGTCAAACCAAAGATTATCAACTGGTATTTGTTGCTTATAATGCAAAGCACGCAGAATTAAGGAGAGAGACCAAAGACTGGTTGGCTCGGAATCAGGATAATGTATCCGAGTGGAGCGACATGTCTATCCGCGGACTGTTGCTTCCGTTAGCTAACACTAAAAAAAACTAAGCGTGTTGGTCTAGAAAAAAGCGAACATCAGCATCATCTCATTGCAAATTAACTTGGTCTCGCCATGATATAGCTATAAAATTGCTGAGTTGGCGTTAAACAACAATCGTTCACTCACTTAATAAAGCTGTTACGTACAGTTTTTATATTTCCCGACAATGTACGTATATTGTGTTTATTCTGCAATATCTTATAGTTAAAAAAAAAAACTGCCAAATTGTCTAAAAAGAGCAGAAACAGACATCGTTCTAAGCGTTGTAGACGTCCGCGCTTATATTGTTTTTCTCGGCGTCGCTCGACATGAATTAGGTACCAGAAAAACTATATCTTGGTCAAAATTTTAAGCAAAATGTGATGAAAGAAGCTGTTATATATAAAATCCTTATGTACAGACAAAACAGGTGTCACACCAATGAGGAGCGATGAACAAATCACAGCTGACACAAAGCAAAAATCAAACATCACCAACAGTCTCAGTCCGTATTCTCCGTGGAATCACAGGACAACATCCCTGACTGCACCAAAACCCACACCATAAAAACAGCACTCCCAATATCTCTACCAAGTGTAAAGAAACTCCTACATAACATCAATACGCATAGATCTTGTGCTCCCAAAACTTTTAAATTATTTGTCTTTCCAATCTTTTGATTTTGAGCTACCTGATGAAGGTTATTCCAGAAACGTTCATGTGCACTATATTTGATATCTACGTTTTTATTACCTCATTTTAGCAATATAGCTAATCAGAATGTTTTCTTTGAAAACAAGATGCACTCATTGTTTAATATGATAGATACAAAATATATGTAAAATTTCCAGGTAAATTAGTTACCTGTATCTCTTATGTAAATTATGTGTACTTAATACATTTCTCTGACGTCACACTATTGTTCGAACAGTGGATTATTTTTAAGAATCTACAGTTCATTCTTTTGTTCTTGAATATATGAACTTTAACCTTTTACTATTTTAGGCTTAAAAACGTGTTTTACTTAATTTGGGACTTTCGTGTCTCGAACCGCTGCTGGGCTTTTTAAAGTCTACTTTAACAGCTTCCATCTTACCACTCGGCTAATTCGACCA
>MJUT01006032.1:58637-70430 GCA_002080005.1 Gigantidas platifrons
AGCATTGCTTGTCTAATGGTACTCTTGCTTGAGGCCATTGAATTGTCTAGCCTTCTTCAAATTATGGCCTTGGTTTTGGTTACCTATTTGACATTTCAACTTTTTCCGAGGACACCGTCATTAGGAATATATTTGAATGGAATAAACAAAACAAAAACTTTTTTTTTTTCATTCCGTACAACGCAACATAAACTCTGTAATCAATACACGCAAAACAGCAACTCCCACACCACACAAACCATTTAAAAATAGAACCTGAATATTCACATAAATCATTTGAAACTCAAATTAAATCAGACATTAAGGACAGCGTGTATTTATTGATTTTATTGGAAAACGTATTCACAATGAACGAGAACCTGTTCATAATTATAAAGAAAAAAGTTTAGACAGTGATGGTCAACAATTCCACCAATATCAATAAAATGAACAATCCTCTCTGACGCATATTTGTTTTATAACTAACTGTAGGTAGCAAACAATATTATACACACCTTACGCCTTCTGCCTTAACAGACCTTAACATTGTAAGAATACAATTCCTAAAAGGGACCGTCGTGGTCGTGATCGTATGGTAGTTTGATTTACAACTACCTGTGCAATAGGTGTCTATCAACACTAAAGATGAGAGTTCGAACTCCGTTCATGGCGAGGTGTACTCGATACAAAATTATAGATAAAGTTTGTCAGTGACTTGCGACAGGTCGGTGGATTTACTCCAGGTTCTCCTGTTTCCTCCACCAATAAAACTGACCTCCGCGATATAACTGAAATATTGTGCGTTAAACACCATAAACCAAACCAAACAAATTCCTAAATAACGAAATGATTTAAACACACAGTTGACTAGTTGCTACATTTTCTTTATCTTCTTCAACCACAGGAAAACGCATCGATGGAGCAAAGATTAACATGCTCGCCCCGAATGTGACATAACGTGGGTTCGAGCACTGGACGGGTCAAACCAAATACCATAAAATTGGTATGTGCTACTTCTGAACTAAGCAATCAAAATTATGGAGTAAGAGCAAAAACTGTTTGACTCAGTATCAGTGTAATGTGTCCGAGTGAAGGGACATATCTACCCCCATATGTTTGTTTATGTGAACTAGCACTATAAAAACCCAACTAAATGGCAAAGCCACCAATGACATAATCTCATCGAATGCAACTTGTTCTGGACACGATATAGCTGAACAATCGCTCTCTTGGTGCTAAACAACAATCAATCAATCACTCACTAATCTACAAAATATAATACAATTTACACAAATGATGCATTGAATGATAATCATGATACCGGTATGATCCTAGATGATGTTTATTATTCTGCCTGCAGAACAAATATTTACATACATACAAAATGACGCCATTTTATTGATGGCTTAGGATATTTTTTTCCAATCAAACAAAAATACAACTCACAAAAAGCTACTAGATGTCATATGAAAGTTAAATCTCAATATAAATGAGGAATATTGCACGCACCCATGATAATCAATCATCTTAATATTTACTTTCCTCTTCTTGCGGGCTACCAGCATCTGTTCCGGCTTCGTATACCGGTGCCGTTCCGGATGGTTTTCTTTCTACCCCAATCAGTAATAAAATTCTATTATCTGTTGGTGGGTGGTTTCTTCGGAGAAGGATGATATTGTATACTAGTTCTCCAGCCATGACCAAAAACGTTATGAATCCAAAAGCCTGAAAGGAAAGTAGATATACATTGAAATACTAGCTTGGAATGGAAGTTTAACAATATTACATGACCAGAGCTTGTATTTGCTCTTCTGCGTATGAAATTTAGGGTTTATTGATTGAATGTGTTTTCTATCTCGATCACAAATATACATTGGAAAGCCTAATATGGGACGAAGTCCCAACTATGGTAGAAATAGCATTTTTTTTTCTATATACTAATGACTAAATTTTCATGCACCGGAAATGACATACCGGAAGTCAATACATGGTTAAATCTGTGCAGAAAATCGGATGCGGACATTTCGTACCTAGATTGGGACTTAAAAAACGACGGAAGCCCCTATTTGCCCCCTCTTTTAAGAAAATCTGGATCCATCCTCGGTCTACTTTTAAGAAATATTATAGGTCCATATATCCGAGTTAATATTGTTTAAAAAAAATATTGTACTTCGTCCCAAGTTAGGTAACATCTATTATCATATTAATTTAAAAGTATTCGGGAGCAATAAAATCAAAGGATAACCTAAATCGTCTATAAGTAGATATATATTTTTTCATAAAAAAAAAAAACAAAAAAAACACAATAAGCAATAATAAAAAAAAACTTAGGTGCACGGTGTGTTTCTGGAATAACTTTCATTAGGAACGCTCAAGATGGAGAGATTGGAAAGTCAAATACTAGTAACGCACGAAAACCAACGGGCATCAACCGGATGGCCATATTCTCTAAGATCGCCTATACCTAAGGAGGAGAACCCTAGATCTGATAATAATTGCATTATATATAAACTGTAAATTTCAATGATAACTATATGCATATTTATAAATTATATCAGTACCGACACACTTTTGGGTGGATGATACCCGCGGGGACTCATAGTCTATCGGCAGAGGTACCGACCCAGTGTTAGTGTACAGTACGCACTTAATACACAACACAAACAAATTCTTCTTAACTATCATAAACAAAATATAACTAGATAAGATTAGTGCATTTTATATTTGTTAGTTAGTAATGTATTGTTTGACTTACCGCTGCAGCTTGGTAACCACCATGTGCAGTACCACACCCAGGAGCAGCAATCATTATATATTTGTTAGTTAGTAATGTATTGTTTGACTTACCGCTGCAGCTTGGTAACCGCCATGTGCAGTACCACACCCAGGAGCAGCAATCATTATATATTTGTTAGTTAGTAATGCATTGTTTGACTTACCGCTGCAGCTTGGTAACCACCATGTGCAGTACCACACCCAGGAGCAGCAATCACTGCTATTGATGCAAAGAAGAAACATATGGCAAAGAAAAGACTCACGCACGAATTCTGAAATTATAAAACCATTTAGAATTTACATGAATGGATAACGGATATACTGTTAACTCACATTCATAGCAACGGAATATTTTCACTGTTTCTGCTCATCTCCTAGTTGCTGGAGGGAATCCAATGGTGAACAATCATTGATACGATAAAAAAAAACAGCCCGATGCCTGCAGCATAAATATTGTATAAGCATAAGCATATCAATGTGTTTTATTTATTTTTGCCAATATTTAAAAAAAATATTTTGTTGGACATTTAATTTGGCTTCATAGTCTGTTTATGTTTATTCAAATTAATTTGCATACTATAAATGGTATGATTGTGCGTTTCCCTTGTTTTTGATTCACATGACAAGTGACTTTCATTTTAAATCGAGTATTCAGTCACTAGAGCATAGCTGACGACAGATTATATTGGTAATTACATTTTATTGGTTCAAAGTTAACCATTGTTCCCTTTGTCTTGTGCACTGTCTTACATCCAAATGATGGACAAGGCCACCTGCTCTCTTTGTAGAATAGCAGACGACAACTTTTGCGACACGAAGAAGAATTAATATAAATGCTCTGAATTATGACTCCTCTTTCTTTACAGCAACGATGCTCATCCAGGTAATAGGGAGGGTCGGCATTTGACTCCATTTCAGTTCTCAAAGAGGAGGAATGGGCCCATGAAACTAGTTTATACCCACAAGTTTTACAAACACGTTGAATCATGAAAGTCCACTAACGAAGTCCATAAGCTTTCGCAGTCTATTATTGTTGTTATAAATCGTTTCAGTTAAAACCAAAAAAAAAAAGGAGTTGCTGTCGGTACTTTTCAGAAATATTTGTATAATATAATATTTCAATTTTAGCAAGAAACTTAAAATATTCCCTCATATTAATGCCAATATAACATAATTAAAAATAGAGTTTCATCCATGGTTTGCCATTTATCAATGACTCAATTGGCTATATAAATAATTTAATTACGTTTGGTAAACAAGGGGGTCTTTCCAATATAAAAAAAAATCAGTGATATAAAACATACCCATATGAGCCATGGAACAATCCAGAGAAATTTTTTATCAAAGCTCAACACGTAGATGATAAAACGTAGCATGTATGTTAGTATACAAGATCCGAAAGCAAAATTATAAAAGTCGTATGTCGATGTATAAGAACCATAGCAAAGGATGTTCTTGGCAGCTGATAGAATTATACAACATAGCAGTGACAGAACCTGAAAATACAAATAAAACAATTATACAACACAACAGTGACAGAACCTGAAAATACAAATAAAACAATTATACAACACAGCAGTGACAGAACCTGAAACTACAAACAAAACAATTATACAACACAACAGTGACAGAACTTGAAACTACAAATAAAACAATTGTACAACACAACAGTGACAGAACTTGAAAATACAAATAAAACAATTATACAACACAGCAGTGACAGAACTTGAAAATACAAATAAAACAATTATACAACACAGCAGTGACAGAACTTGAAAATACAAATAAAACAATTATACAACACAGCAGTGACAGAACCTGAAAATACAAATAAAACAATTATACAACACAGCAGTGACAGAACTTGAAAATACAAATAAAACAATTATACAACACAGCAGTGACAGAACCTGAAACTACAAAAAAAAACAATTATACAACACAACAGTGACAGAACTTGAAACTACAAATAAAACAATTGTACAACACAGCAGTGACAGAACTTGAAAATACAAATAAAACAATTATACAACACAGCAGTGACAGAACTTGAAAATACAAATAACACAGCAGTGACAGAACTTGAAAATACAAATAAAAAAATTATACAACACAGCAGTGACAGAACTTGAAAATACAAATAAAACAATTATACAACACAGCAGTGACAGAACTTGAAAATACAAATAAAACAATTATACAACACAACAGTGACAGAACTTGAAAATACAAATAAAACAATCATACCACACAACAGTGACAGAACCTGAAAATACAAATAAAACAATTATACAACACAGCAGTGACAGGACTTGAAAATACAAATAAAACAATTATACAACACAGCAGTGACAGAACTTGAAAATTCAAATAAAACAATTATACAACACAGCAGTGATAGAACTTGAAAATACAAATAAAACAATTATACAACACAGCAGTGACAGAACCTGAAAATACAAATAAAACAATTATACAACACAGCAGTGACAGAACTTGAAAATACAAATAAAACAATTATACAACACAGCAGTGACAGAGCTTGAAATTACAAATAAAACAATTATACAACACAACAGTGACAGAACTTGAAAATACAAATAAAACAATTATACCACATAACAGTGACAGAACTTGAAAATACAAATAAAACAATTGTACAACACAGCAGTAACAGAACTTGAAAATACAAATAAAACAATTATACCACACAACAGTGACAGAACTTGAAAATACAAATAAAACAATTATACAAAACAACAGTGACAGAACTTGAAAATACAAATAAAACAATTATACAACACAGCAGTGACAGAACTTGAAACTACAAATAGAACAATTACAAAACAGTATAGACAATGCATCATATGAGTGACAACAAAAACCTATCAGCTCTCAAAATAATTAATGGCTACAATTCCAAATGTAATTATTCTCGAGAGCTACACAAAATTATCTCACACAGGAGGGTCGTCGTGGTCGTGCTCGTATGGTGGTTGGATTAACAACTACCTATGCAATCGATGCCTATCACCACTGAAGTTGTGAGTTCGAATCCCGCTCATGACGAAATGTAGTCGATGTGATGAAATTTGTCGGTAACTGGTGGCTAATCGGCGGTTTACCCCGGCTGCTCTGGTTTACTCCGCCAATACAAGTGACACCCACGGTATAACTGAAATATTATTGAAAGTGGCGTTAAACACCATAACCCTAACTCTCATACAAAAATTACAAAAGTATGGGTGTATTTTCTAAGAAGTGAACAATGACTTGATTATTGTTTTTCATTTCACAGTCACAGTGCGTCATTCATGCCAATGTAACGCAACAATAATACTTGTATATGAATAATGTTGGGAAAATATATAATTTATTTGTACCAGTATCATTATCATCGGTGATCTACAGCTGGTCACGCTTCGATTACTCTTCACTCATGATTGGAGGGTACATATGTTATCTTCCTACCAACAATTACTTTTTGAAAGACCAATATTTGTAAGGGAAAATTAAATAAAATTCATAAACGACCAATGATAGAGATTCTTGGTGAATACTGATCATAAATATCTACTCCATCATACGTTGTATTAACTAATATGACGTTCTACGCTCTTTGTTGACTTGTATATAATTAAGCCTTGCATCGGTTTAAATGTGACTTGCTCCCTATTTTCCATCGGGCGACTACAAAACAACCGATGGAAAACAGGGAGCAGGTGTGGAGATCTAATCTTAATTAGATTAGTGCGACTTATACAAAATGTATGTATAACTTACCACTAAGGCAATAGTGAATATACCAAAGATACAAAATGTATGTATAACTTACCACTAAGGCAATAGTGAATATACCAAAGATACTCTTTATGAAGGACACATTACAGTCAAACTTCCACACTTCAACTATCCCTTCCTTCCCTTCCTGTTGTCCTGCCTCATTTGAAGCATTGTCATTGGCTGCGTTCGCTGGGTCTTCCATTACTGAAGAGGAAAGGAACACAAAAAACGTCTTATTGTATTGTGTAAAGTTTAAGTCGAATCCTAGATAACAAAGACACCAACGGTACTGGAATGAGTTGAAGCTGAATTGCAATATATCCAAATAAAATTGGTTATTTTTTTGTAAGCATGAATGTCACAGATATCCTATGTTTTCTTTATAACAAAAGAGACAACTAAGAGATTTGCACAGTAATATGTATATGACTCATTACATGTATCTGGTAAATGTGCCACGACAACTTTGACATGAACAGTGAATTTTCAAGTAAAGCAAATATACTGGTCAGCCGCTCCAAAGTACTGAGATTATATCAAATTTACAACTCATACGATACTCTCGAGCTTGCACTTCAAGTTGCATTCAGTCTTTTTACAACGTTACCGTCTTCTGAGTACTAAGTCAATGATTGATCAAAACAAATATAAACATATCACATTTTGAAAGCATTCTGTCGCTTGTGAAGAGAGAATAAGAGACAGTATTGACAATAATTTGATTATGATTCAATGTAGTCATGGTATCTTCGTTGTGTCTACCGATGACCCTGTGTACTATCTAATATTTAAATGATGGTTCAGGCAACTGACTCTCCTTTTGTAGAAGTAGTATTATAAAAAAAAAACATAGATATCAAATTAAGTGCACACGACGCGTTTCTGGAATAACCTTCATCAGGTACGCTCAAAATCAAAGGTTGGAAAGCCAAATAAATTAAAAGTTTTGCGAACAAGTAAACCAAAGGGCCTAAATAGGATGGCCAAAATCGGCTAAGATCACCTATGCCTGAGGTAGGAGAACCTTAGTTTTAATAATATTTTCATTATTTACATTATATACATATGACAACTTTTGCGCCACGAAGAATAAATATAGTATTACTAAGTTCGTAATTATGACTCGGGGCCCTATACAATAACGCTGCTGACCCAGTTATATATATGGGGCTCGGCATCTTAGTTACATGTAGAAAACACTTAGATGACCGTATAATTTCACTAAGACGGGTCCATAACACTACTTTAGCCACGCCTCTTTTAATTGGAGTGTATGTAGCAAGCGAGGAGAGTTAGCGGTCACGTGTTTCCGTGGTAGGAGTATCCACTTTGTCTCCAGGAGTTCTACAATTTTCCTATTGGATATTGGAAGTTTGAAGCGCTGTGAAGCATGAAAGATGTGCTTAAATGCTTAAAAGTATTTTAAGTACAATAGTACGAGTTTCAGTAAACATGAGAAAGGTTGCCCAATCTCAAAAGGCTGTGTTTGATTAATATACAAGGACGATATAAATTTATCTATCCCTGCCTATCCTTAACTGAAATTTTTGATACACTTACATCAATATTACTGATTGTATTCATATAAAGTCTTCATGTAAAAAGTTTTTTTTTAAATCTTTTGGATGCAACTTTATAAACAGATTCCTAAGGTCTACATCTTAGGAAACACATCGGTGATGTAATGATCAGCGTATTCGTCTCGAGTGCATAGATCGTGGGGTTCATGCTTAGGGTTTTGGGTTTAACGCCACTTTCTATGGTATTTCAGTTAAATCGTGACGGCCAGCTTTATTGGTGGGAGAAACCGGAGTACCGATTTGCCGCAAATCACTGATAAACTTGATCACATAATGTTATATTGAGCACGCAACATTAAGGAGTAATAGCAAAGACATGTTGGCTTGTAATCAGGATAATGTGTCCGAATGGAGCGACATGTCTACCTGCGTATTCATCTTCATTTGAAAATGTAACTTAGTGTGTTGGTTTAGTAACAAATCCGACATCGTTATCATCATCTCATCGAAATGTACCTTGTTCTCGCCATAATATAGCTGAAAATTCGCTCACTAGGTATTACATATTCATTATTAATCATTCTTCATACGGTGTGGTATATTTCCTCTTAAATATTTCTTAAAATTTAGAATAATTTTCTTTAGGAATAATTTATCAACAAACAACAAGTTGTCATCTATGTCTTATTATATCACGTACATGTTGTATTACATTTTTGAAATTGATTTTAAAAAATCGAAATTTCACATCTGATTTATTTATTAACTATAAAATAATTCATTCATGTGCTGGGTACTTGTTAAGATTCACAGGGCCAAAACCCACAGAGGTGCTCACCGAGTCCCCTGGTGGCGGAAATGTGTGCGTGGCCTCTTGGTTTAAGGTGTGTAAGGCTATATTACGGATAGCTTTACCATGGACCATAGTCGAGTTTTGGACCATTTGTAGAGTATCACGATCCCTGTATGTCAAAGACCTCTTTTGTGGAGTTCGAAAACGAGTAGGCGCATTGATAGAAGTCGTTAACCCGACTGATCCATCCTTCCGCCATTCTATATAGTTCTTGTCCTAACTATAGCTGAACCACTGCTCGCTGGACGTTAAGTAATCATCAATCAATGCATTCATTCGTGTGCATGGACTATGTCAAGCATATATACCTGACATTGGCAAATATCTTACTGCTAAGCAAAACTTTATTTGATCAGTTTATACAGAAATTGTACAAAAATATGGTTAGTTCTTCTATAGGAGGGTCGCGCCCGGCTTTGTAAATTACAAAAAAAGGGTGCACTCGACTCGCAACCGCAAGTGATAAAGTTTACCAGTTGCTTGCCCATGGTCGGTGGTTCTCTCCGGGTACTCTGGCTTCCTCCACCACTAAAACTGGTCGCCATGATATCGCTGAAATATTGTTAAAAGTGGCGTTAAACACCAAAAATCAATCAATCAATCTTCTATAGGATAAATATATTGAATAATCAGTATCAAATGTCCGCTCCACACTAAAATATATCCCTGTTTACTTCTGTAAAAATATGATTTGTCTTTATTTAGTGTCAGAACATTTCTAATACTCGATTTTCGTGAAATGTTCATCATTAAAAGTTCATATAAATATATTAAAATATGATTTATTTTTTGTTCATCAAATATTATTATATAATCATAGAAAATAGTGAGTCGGAAAATTAACTGTGTGTTTTAAACAAAAATGCTTTCAAATACAATTTCGCAAAATTATATAAAAACGTTGAAATAAACTTACATTAATTCTGCTTTTTCAAGTCAAATTCTTTAAAAATAAGCGGTTTTATACGAAATACATAGGGAAATATTTGAATGCGGAAATACTTTTGACCTGTGAATACAATGTATATGTATGACAATCAATTTGGCTTTAAATGATATCCCGTTAAATAACATGATTAAATACAGTAGATAGAGATGTTATATCAATATTTGTATATAAAACTTTCCTTTGAAACGGAAAGATGGTATAGCCTAAAAGATACATAAAATTTCTGAAGAGATTGAATAGGTGATGAATTTCATTACTTTTATAAGAATAAGAATAAGATTTTTTTTATTGCCAATTAAGGTCCCACGAGGGGCAAACAATTTGATACAATGATTGGAGGCATACAAAGATATATGTAGACACAAAAAACAAAAACAAAAACAAAAACAAAGAAAAAAAAAACAAAACCAAAAAACCAAAAAACCAAAAAAAAACAAATAAAAAAAACGAAAACATATTTATGTTCAGTGCCTGCACGGCCAGATCAGAGCCTATCAGATACCACCATAAATTAATTCACATTTAATACCGGTATAACATGTGTAATAACTATAATGATTCACCTAAACTAACGATATCTATACGATCAGTTGTGTCCTCGCAGTAAAAACCATTCTTCAATAAAAGTACCTAATTTTAAAACTTGTTCATGTTCATTGGTAAATAGCCAGATAAATTTTGATGATGTGTCCATGTATCTAAAATTTGGACATAAGTCAATAACTTTATCAAAAAATTTTACTCTAATTTTTTCATATAAAGGACAGTCGACAATAAAATGTTTCTCATCTTCAATATCTCCCTTATAACAATTTGTGCATTTTCTTTCTGATCTTATAATGTTCTTATATCTGCCAGTTTCAATATTTAATGAATGAGCACTGACTCTTATCTTACAGGTAGACTGTCGAATTTTAAAATTATTAATTTCTAAATATTTCTCTTTCCCAAAATGGGTCTTTATGTAAAAGTATGTATCTAATTTACCTCTGTAGCTGCCAATGGCATCTACCCTTTCTCCATTCCAAAACTGGAAATTTAATATCTCCGATTTATCCATAATATATAATATACTCGAATACCATGTATTGATTTTACTAAAATGTAACTCTTTATTACATACATAAGCATCAAATAGTAAACCTTCCTGTTGACCTTCTAACCTGTGACAATATTTTAACATAGCTAAAATTACAGAGAAATATATAGGATAATGTCCAAGGTCAGACATAACTGCAATATTGGTAGTTTTCCTATTTACGCCAAGAATGTATTTTACAAATTTTACATGTGATTGCTCTGTATGGCTGGTTGAGGAATTTTTTTCAAAACAATAATCACTTTTTTTCCTACAAATCAACAGAAAACACACCCCAAATTTCACTCCCATAAGTTAGAATTGGTTTAATGGTATGATCATAAAGGTAAAGGTAAAAGTCAAATTCATTTAGGACAGATACCAACTAAATCTAGTGTAGTTTAAAAATATACAAATATAAAATTATATAAAACAATGTATCAAGGTTAAAATGCACTTTAAGTTGATATCCTTCCAATGATAACCCATTAAAGCGTTTCCGCGTATTTCCAATGGGGTCCTTTAGTGTATATCACTTGTTTAATAAAAAAAAATGAGTTAAGAGGTCGCATGGCACAATTTTAGTTGATAATATTTTAAAAGATATGGCTGTAATTAATTTTTAAGATGTTGTTTTATTTCTGTTTTGAAAGCGTTATGGTCTTTTATTGATTTTATGTTATTTGGAAGCGAGTTCCAATCTTTAATAGCATTGAAGAAAAAAGTTGAAGAGTCCACACCTTTGATTTTTGGAACAACGAAGTTGAATTGGTTTGATCTAGTGTTATATTCATGATTTTCACTAACTTTTATAAAATTATCTTTTAAATACGTTGGACATTTGTTGTTATAGATT
>MJUT01006032.1:76738-87423 GCA_002080005.1 Gigantidas platifrons
AATAATTTGTATTTTGTCGCTTATCAACTGCCAACTTGCATGGTAATTAACGCCGACTAAAAGCAGATTCACAAAAAATAAGAAATAAGTGCATTGTTGTACTGATTTAATAACGATTCGAGAAACTCCGTAAACAATGTCGATAATTAATAAGATGGCGTCCATTTCTTGTTCGATCTCAAAACACGAGCAGTTGCAGGTTTTTTCCCCGATGCGCGTACATTTCATAACATTTATAAATTATAGAAACACGTTTTATTAAGGCATCAATCATATCTGATAGTTTTTATGGGTAACAAAAATTTACGATTTGGCAGATAATGCCCCTTTAAGTTAGTCCTAGTACTTTTAATCCATTATATACATGTACATTTAAATGGTTGGAAGTGAGAGATTGTTACACGTCTTGTAGATATTGGTAGAATTGTTGACAAATCATTGTTTAGGAGGGGGTAGGGTTATGGTGTCGAACGCCATCATCACGGCTTAAACTTTGTTTTCATAATAATAATAATAATAATAATAATAATAATAATAATAAAGGTATGAAATCAATATTAAAGAAAAATAATTATGCCTTTTCGATATCAATAAAAAAAAACAAAAAAAACAAAACAAAACAAAACGAAAAAAAAAAAAGAAAAACACCAAAACATAAAAAAAAGAAAGAAAAAAAAAGCAAAATCAAAACAAATGAAAAATCGTACACTCATTTTGGAATAAACATTTAAACTAAATCATGAAAAATGTCACACAAGCTATAAAATAAGCTGAACTGCACCGGTTAGTACAAATCGTATAGGTGACATGTGAAAACGGATACTGACATCGTTAATGAACGGACAAGCGTAGACGATGATGACACAGACGGATATAGAAAGCATGAACTACTGTCAGGAAATGAGTTGAACATATCATGTTGTCATTACGATCAAAAGTATATATACATGTAATAGATTATTTATTATAAGATGATAAATAAATCTGAAAAAAGAACAATTAAAGAAACGTGTATGCAATATGGGCGGTAAAATATACTTTTTTTTTATTTTATAAAAAAAAATATTCATTTGCAGTGGAAAAAAGATATAAAAAACAGAATACGGTAAGATGAATATTTTTTTTTTTACATATGAAGAAAAATAAATGATATTATTCTATATTAGTAAATTCTTTAGTGTAGATTTTTTTTTATCAAAATCATTCTTTAAAATAAAAAGACGTATTCACCGCCTCAGATTTAATATTCACCGCGGTAAATCTCACGTGTTACTATTTTTGGAACATGGAATTTCTTTTAGGAACGTTCTATTTTAATCGACCAATGAAAAAGGTAGTTCATTTGCCGAATCCGTAATACAAAAACAAAATGTGGTCTATTGATGCAGACGTACCGCCAGATTTGCCACTTTGTCGGACAGAACATTGAAAAATATATTAAATGATAAAGGTTCAGATAATGTCATGGTGATGTAAGCAATAATGTAGCACTACCTCAGGACAGTGGACATGTAACTTTTTATATCAGAATACCACTATTTTCCTCAACATATAGAATAAAACAATTACTGTCTTTTGATTCTGTAAATGTGTGGATTAATTGACTTTTGAAAAAAAATGATATTCACTTCGCCCTTTCGGGCTCAGTGAATATCATTTTATTCAAAAGTCAATAAATCCACACATTTACCTCATCAAAAGACAGTAATTGTATAATATATCTTTTTCAAATATTTTGATAATCGCAAATTTGAAGATAATTTTTCAATATTTTGATAATCACAATTTTGAAGATAAATTTGTTATATCAAATCTTCTCATATCCATTCACATTTTCTAACTACATGTACAATGGACGTAAACAACACAAAATATGCATCTTCATACTTACTAAATTGATAAACTAAATAATTATGATAACCATTGATAATAAGAGATGTTACGAGTAGTTGGCCAGTACCGTACATAGTACCTATGATCACATGACTAACTATTATCTTTTCAGAAATACATAATATAGATATACATAACGAACAGGTTGACGAAGTCAACACTTCACTAAACTATTTGTTTATGATGGTTGGATTAAAGAAATCTGGATATCTCGAAGTGAAACAGCCTTCAAATATTAAAGGACGAAAATTAAAGGTTTGTAGTTTTATACTTTTTTCTTCTTCTGTTAAACATGACCTGATTGAACGATAATGTTTTTTAAAATGCCATTTGAAGTATACATGTATATATGTATGTTCACAGTTTGTAAACAAATTATGCAATTCATAATAAATAATTGGGGCCATCGTGGTCGTGATCGTATGGTAGTTGGATTTACAACTACTTGTGCAATCAGTACCTATCATCACAAACGTTGTGAGTTCGAACCCCGTTCATGGCGAGGTGTACTTGATACAACATTATGTGATAAAGTTTGTCAGTGACTTGCGGCAGGTCGGTGGTTTTCTCCGGGTACTCCGGTTTCCCCCACCAATAAAACTGACCGCCACGTTATAACTGAAATATTGTTGAAAGTGGCGTTAAATACCACAACCCCACATAATAAATAATGCAACATTATAATTGATTATGAATTCGAAACTGAATGTTTTTTTCCCTTAATTATATAACCGTTTTATCGAACAAACCGATTTTGCTTTAAAACGATATATGAGTGCATCTTATTAACTACAGATGATTTATATTAGCTTTAAAGAAAGTTGTCAGTATGGGGGAAGCAATGATACGACTTATATTGTAATACCAATCATTACGTGTCCTACTACTTACATATCTTCAAAGATCCTACATTATACCAGGACGTGGAGCAAACGACGGGAAGTCATTCATAAAATGCACATGTCCTATACTTCACAAAAAATATCAATTAAACATCTGTATCTTCAATTAAGGTATAAAGAAACAAGAATGTAATTCTCTGCTTCCAGGTGTTGAGCTGAGACATAAATATAAATATAAAATAAGGCAAAAAGAAGAACATGAATATCTTATATAAATTTGACATTTCTTTACGTTGTGGCCGTGATCGTATGGTAGTTGGATATACAACTACTTGTGCAATCAGTGCCTATCACCACTAAAGTTGTGAGTTCGAATCCAGTTCAAGGAGAGGTGTACTTGATACAGCATTATGTGATAAAGTTTGTCAGTGATTTGCGACAGGTCGGTGGTCTTCTCCGGGTACTCCGGTCTCCTGCACCAATGAAACTGACCGCCACAATATAACTGAAATATTGTTGAAAGTGGCGTTAAACACCATAACCCTAAACCACTTAACGTATCTTGACTAATAGAAAGTCACCAAAATACTTAAAACATTTTCTCCTGAGAGTAAGGATCTTTAACCAGTGGATAGTACCTCCCTATCTAGTAGTCAGCTTAATACGAACATTCATTGGCCTTGCTATTCTATCGTTCATCTTTATGTTGTCATTCATTTTTGAGAATGTTCTCTTTTCGAGTGGAAGTGAATCTGTGCAGGTTTTTTATCATTTGATTATTTATATTCCCGTTGGAGATGTAATTATCAAGAGAGAGACGGTTTGGATCCCATTAATCGGTGTAACACTGCCACATTTTTGTACCTGTCTCAGGACATGGATTCAACGAAATATATCGTGGTCCTTTTTTTCATGTTCAATGATTTAAGGTGAGAGGTGATTGTTCGTTTTGTTGATATTGGTGAAAGTATTGACTATCACTGTTTAAACATTATTTTCATAAGAAAATTCTGCAAAGACACAGACACATGAAAACTTTAATAGTAAACAAACAATGCAATTCCATTTTTTTTTACAGACATGGAAGAGAAAATGGGTAGTTGTACATAAAATGACAGATTTAGCCGCAGGGACATTTGCCGCCAAATTTATTTTATATAACGACGAGGAAGCTACTAATCAGCCAACCAGTGACAAACAAGCCTTTATTTTTGATCACGTGACTGCAGTCCAGCATGCCAAGTCTAAGACACATCCACTTGCCTTCCAAATAGTACAGACAGCCCCAGTTCTTATGTTTTCTGGATTATCCGAAAGAGACACGAATGATTGGATGACGTCACTGAAGGAAATATTCTGGCCGGAAGCAAACGCACAATCTGGAGGTATGTATGCAAGCGATTTTTTTAGTAGACGAAGATAGCCAAGTACAAAACGCAGATATACAATTTAGTACGCATGCGCACGACGTGTTTTTTTTGGAATATCCGTTATTAGCCAGGATACGCTCCAAGTCAAAATATTGGAAAGTCAAAAGTAAGACATTTTTGGGAGCAAGTAAATCAAAGGATTTAAACAGAACAGACAAAATCAGGATTGGACTACTAAATCCTGGCTATGATTTGAAACACCAAGAACTGCAAACAGAACGCTTATTCTGTATTTAAAATCACACCATTACTTGTTTAATTTACCAAACAAGTATTTAATTATTCTAGAAACTGTTCCTACTTATTTTACTCAGTATAACATTTTGAACACACGGCAATCCTTGTCAATTATCGTATGCACATACAGCCTTTTGTGAATTAATTAATGCTTTACATAATTTTCTTGTGAACATTTTGAAATATCGAAACACATTCCTTTTGCAGATACTTTTCGAGTTACTATAGAACAGAATGAAGATGCTAAGATTTTGTCTCTGTCTGGAGACTATTGGTTAACAGTATCTCCAGATATTATTAGTATCAAGTCACTTGAAGACAGTTCGATACAGGAATGGAACCTAAACTTTATAAAGAGATTCTTCATGGACAAACATGATGTCAACATTCTCATAATTGAAACTGGATCGTATGTATTCATTTTTTTCTATACTAGCAGTATACATAATAATTAGTTAGTTCTTTGTTCTTTAAGGTCAAGGGAACATTCTTACAGCTATATCATAACGAGAACAAGTATATTGGGATGAGATGATGGAGTTGTCTCGTTTTTAACAAAACGTGCAGTTGGATTTTTATAGTGCTAGTTCATTGAAGTAACAGCTCCACTCGAACACAATTATTCAGCAGATTCGGAATCAATCAGTATTTACTCTTACTTATCCTTAATGCTGCTTAGAGGAGAAGCAGCAAATACCAAATTTATAGTAATTGGTTAAATCCGGCCGGGGCTCGAACCATCGATCTACCTACTACATGCGAACTACTAGTATCACAACACACATGATAGCGAGGTTGTCTTTTACTCTACATCCAATCAGAAACAGTTATCAGAAAAGTGACAGATGACGTTGCATGTGTCTTATCAATGAATTTGTCCATACTTTCCATCTTTTATCACAGTGTACTAACTTTTTATCAGATAACAGTCAGACTGCGCCTATTGTTCATCTGTAAGATCCCAGACGACCATGCACAGTACACTCGCTTGTCAAAATAAGTCATGACATTCGGACATAAATTTTATTAAGATAGATACTGCAGAAAAAAAATCGTAACTCATTTCATTAATTGAATAATATCGAATAAGCCTTCCTAATTCATAAAAATGGGATGGGTTTCAAACATTAATTATATACAAATGCAATTTTGATATAAAAAATGTATCTTTATTTATTTGGAAAACTATCCCTTTACATCATGGGGAAACCATTATCGGAGCGTTCAGAGGTCTCGTCCAGAACTCTCTGTATTTACAAAACGCAACACAATATACAAATCTTAAAAGAAAACTATTCCAGCTATGCATACAAAATATCTACCAACGTAATGTATTCATAAGAGATAAGCTTAATAAACTTTAAGACATTTTCAAAAGTTTAACATAGCGAGTATTACACAAAATTCGTACTTATGTAATAAATATGTATAAACATTAGTTAGATGAATGCACAAACTTATCAAATAAATCTAATCACAGAAAAGGTTAGATTGTACGTTACTTGACGTGATTATAAACTATCGTATTGGTCGGACCACAAACCCAATAGATAAAAAAATATGATAAATGGAAAGAATAAGTACAAATGATATCCCGAAAAGATAAACTTTTGAATTTATTGAATGATATAATTAGTAATTTTAGCTAAAAAATGAAATTCAATTTATGACATTTACAACATTTGTAATATAAACCCCCCGCCATTTATTCTAATTGTAATATCTCAACTTCATTAAGACAGGAAGTTTGGGCATATAATTACAGTTTAACACCGCCACTTGTTATTGTAATGCATGTAGCAACCCAGGAAAGTAAGTGGTCAGTATATATGTTAGGGGTATCAATTTTACCTTTGTTTCTACACATTTTCTATATGATTTTGGAACTTGCGACAGCGTGTTATTTTTCCCCTTCATTTTATTTTAAAAAAAACTTCATTTCCTCATTTGCAATTTAAAACAAGATATCTTACCTCGAATTTCTTATTTTTCAGCATATCCGAATTCGGTGAAGCACATTTCCGATTCAAATCAACATTAGTGCCTGAAATACTTACTGTCATAAAGCAAAATATACAAGCAGCAATTAAGCAGAGAAGTAACAGGACTAGAAACAGCGACTCGTTCACAATAGTGCAAGGCAATTCGTCTTCTTTATCGAACGACCAAAGTTTCCAAACGTTGCTAAATAGAAGCAAAGAAACACAGAACAATAGTATTGTATCACCAGTGGAAAAAGATTACCAACAGAGCATAAACACTAGTGAAAACAGTGCTAATGCGACCGATGAGTACAATTCTTTAGAAACTTCTGTCTGCCGTGAAAATGGAGCACAAATTATTTCAACAGTTACCGTGCGTAAAGATAACGGAACAGACATTGAAGTTAAACTTGATCAACATGGATACAGTCATGTACAGCCTATCGAAAACGTAAAGGATGAATGCAAAGAACTTCCGAACGAAACAAAGGCTCGTTCCATTTCCGGTTGTGCAGTTTTTGATGACGAATACAACAGGTCTACATCATTATGTTCATGTGATTCAGGCTTCGTAACAACGGACGCAATCAATGAAGACTCAACCAAAAAGAAACACAAAAGTAACAATTCATTTGACAGTGGAGTTTCTACTTCCTCAATAAAACCCGAAATTTCTGCATCCATTGGAGGAATATTTATCGTGACGGAGCAGGCTTCTGAAATAGACAATAATTCTGCATGTTCTTTTGTACCATATTCACAAGTAATACAAGATTCTTCACCAAACGACATTCCAAAATCAACTAACGTAAAAATGAGCGATAATGGAGATTATTCTAGTATATACTGGGATGCAGAGGTTGTTGCAAAGGACGAACCAAAAGAGGTAGAGAAAAAGGAAAATGTGTACGAAGATTTGGATAAATATAGAAAAGATCTAAGCAAACATCTTGGTTTTGATCCAAAAATTAATCCGACTGAAGTGCCACCATCACTTCCGGATAGACCCTCTACGTTGCCAACCAGAAGAAAAACACGTTCCAAAAGTACAAAGAAGAAGGATAAGAAAATAATAATACAAGAAATGTTTAAAACTGTAACCAGAGGCCGAACAGGTTCGATGTCATCTACGTCATCGAATACATCCGAATGTGACGAAGATAAATCTAACACTACTATTTTAAGCAACAGGCAACAATGGCCGTTACCAAGCTCTGCTATATCTGGATGCAACGAATTATATACTACAGTTCCAGATGAGGGAATATTTTCTTCTGGTCGTCAGAGAGCACGATCATACGAGGAGACACCAAGCAAAAAAAATTTGAACGATAGTATTGTGTCCGTAAATAAATGGCCGATGGACTTAAAATCTAATAGTGGATTAAACAATGCAATCCTCTATGACCCAATATATAGTCAAGTGAACAGGAATAATATAAATGGGTCAAAGACATGCGTAAATGGAAGTGGTATGCGGCGATCACTAAGGAGAAGTAACAGCTCTGTGGATTTAATGATTCACGAAAGAAGTCGTCTGCAGCAACGAGCAGTCGACCTTCTTACTGGAGACGATGATACCATAACAAAACATTCAGAAATCTTAACACCAGTTTTGGTATCACCACAAGAACGGGATTTTATTGATTTTTCAACAGAAATCAAAGTGCCGGATCTAGACATTAATTCAGTGAATACACACCAAATAGATTCACATGAAAACAGTGATAGTGTGTGGAATCCATTCCCTAGAATTGCAGACTTTACTAGCAGTGTTAAATCTGAACATGACGAAACTGAAGAGGATCTGGTGAAATTGGACGAGTCAGATCCCTTCGATATATTTCACATTGGTGTTGTCAGTTCTCGGCTTGGTTTATCAACAGATGGTTCCGGTTTAAGTTTTGATTCCGTAACAGAACTGTCGGACTTGGATAAAACAATTTATGATCCAAACGAAGATATTTATATCGATATGGGGAACCAAACATTACTTCAAGAACAAACTGTTGAATACGTTCTACCTACCGATGTTTATCGGACTAATAATTTGTATTAGTGCTATTTGTTTTATACTCAACTTGTTCCCAAAGTGCTTTCAAGTGTAAATGTCTGAGATTATATATATAATATAAATATGATTAATAAGAAAAATATGTGTTTCCTTATTGTTATTTTATAACTTACATTCCGTCTAATAAGTAGACGAAAAGAACAATTTGAAGATACAAAAGGAGTAATAAGGAGCTGTATTTCGAAGAAGGGCAGACAATTCATTGGCCAAATAATAAAGGACAAATTGAAAAAATACTACACAGAAAACTAAATATGGAGCAACATGAACCCCACTAATACCAATGACCTGCTGGTTGTTTTTTCCCCCTTTGTTTAAAATTCATGCAAAATACTAGTAACTTACATTTTATGACACCCCCTCGCCTCATTCATGGTATCTACATCATCAGAAGCATGACAAAAGCGGTTTGTTTCCTTTTTATTCTGTCTGATTTTTGCATTGGAATCACTCTCTTTTTCACTCATTGACACGATTTTCTTTCAATTGAGTTGTCTTTTGCATGTGGTTAGATTTATTGGTGCGTAACTCCAATTACATCAATATTTTTTTGTATCATATCATGGACTGGAGGAAACAATAGCATCAATATAAAGCCACCAACCTGCCGCATGTCAAATGATAAGCTTTATATAGAACATTTGAAGATAACAGAGCTACAATCAGAAGCCGTAAATCGAAGGACAGATAATAAATAAGTCATTGGCCAAAAGAAAAAGGACAAACAGTGATCTGCAAAGAACTACATAGAAAACGAAAGATTGAACTCAGGTGCTCCGGAAGGGTCGTTCCTACTCCACTAGTGGCATCCGTAGTGTTATATAGTTATAGTCACACTCAACCAGACTCACGCATACCCTGCACTACAGAGTCTAGTTTTAACACTATTGATAGGTTTGCTATAGATTGGTGGTGATAAATAAAGACAGGTGGAGCTTAATAACACTGGCGAAATGAACAACAAAAAGGCAGATGTTACTGTTTGTAAACACGAAGGGTGGCTTGTATAAAGTGCAGAAAGTCTTAGTTGCACATTCGTATCCGCTTATGAAAACTAACATTAGATATTGCTGTATTGTAACCAATAATGGTTGGAAAGCTCGAGATACGACAAATAATGTACTGATTAGAGATACAGTTAAAACAGTCCATACCGAACCTCCTTTGTACTGATTAGAGATACAGTTAAAACGGTCCATACCGAACCTCATTTGTACTGATTAGAGATACAGTTAAAACGGTCCATACCGAACCTCCTTTGTACTGATTAGAGATACAGTTAAAACGGTCCATACCGAACCTCCTTTGTACTGATTAGAGATACAGTTAAAACGGTCCATACCGAACCTCCTTTGGACCAGCTTTTGTGTTTGTAATAGACAGGTTTTCGGTTTATACAGATTAGATTGAAAATGATATTCGCCCTTGGGATTTAAGTTAATGTTCTTTTTATCCAAAAATGCCAGGTTATTCAGGGTTTCGGTTTAGACAGGTTTCGCAGTACTTCGTTTTTCGTTATACTGCCATCTGAGAGTTGTTAAACACAAAAAGATCAATTTTACAGCTATATTTTGGTGAGAGTAAGTTGCATTACGATAACATGATAATGATGTCGGATTTGTACTCGGAAAACACGCTCCGATGGATGTTTATATTGCTATAATACTGAAACAACAGTCCGCGGAGAGATATGTCACATCACTTTGACAGATTACCCTGATTCTGGGCCATCCCGTTTTTTGCTATTGCTCTTTGATACTGCGTGCCTTACGGAAAAACTGCAAATACCAATTTAATCATCTTTGGCTTGACCTGACCGCGGCTCGAACCCACGATGTAATGCACTCGAGCTGATCACGTCAGCCATTACACCACCAAACCGATTGTAAGATTGTAATGTCTATTCTGAAAACAAATAATATTTATGGAATTATATGATTTCTAAATAGTAAGCATTAAACTGATCTATTGACGAATAAGAAAAACAACTACACACCCAATCTGTAGTTTTCATGAAAGACACAACATACTTTACATCCTACATGCACATACGACCTAGAAACAGATTCTGTGTTGTGTAAATAAAATCTGGAGGCTAACGGGTCTGTTTGGATGACAATAGGGGTACGATGTAGGCATTGATTGTATATTAATGAGTCCAATAACAATTCGATCAAGACCACGAAGACCCCAGTACATTTATATACACGTCATTCTGTACAAGACC
>MJUT01006032.1:105617-116877 GCA_002080005.1 Gigantidas platifrons
TGATGAAAAAAGGGCAATAACTCCAAGATGGGTAATCAGATTTACTTCAAAATTGCAGGGTAGGTAGATCTTGACATGCTGCACATTTTTGCAATTTAAACTTAACATCTATCTCTTATAGTTTTTGAAATATAAGACGAAAAGTATTAAAATTTTAAAAATTTGGTGAAAAAAAGGGCAATAACTCCAAGATGGGTCATCAGATTTACTTCAAAATTGCAGTGTAGGTAGATTTTGCTGTGCTGGTCATTTTTACCCCATATCAGATTTTTGATATTATTAACGGTTTTTGAGTTATTACCCAAAAACCTGCAATTTTACCATATGTTCTATTTTTAGTAACAGCGGCCATGTTGATTAATGCACGGCATCACCGGACACAATTTTGAAACTAGACACCCTAGTGATGATTCAAACCAAGTTTGGTTCCAATTGGTCTAGTACATTCAGACGAGAAGATTTTTGAAAAAGTTTACGACGGACGACGACGACGGACGCCAAGTGATGGCAATAGCTCACATGACCCTTCGGGTCAGGTGAGCTAACAAAATGTATCAAGCACTAATAATACATATAAAAGCAATTGTGAAAGACATATGAAATTCATAATTCAAAACAGCTTTTTATACCTATGGGGATAATTGTCTCAAAATTCCAATCTTATAATTAACCTTTGTTTTTTACCGACTGTTTATACACGACACAATAGAAGATGTACATGAAATACAATTTCGGCGAAAATTACCTAATTAACATAATCCGTATTTTACTATGACCACCTGTTTGATTGCCACATCAAATGATATGGGAAAGGTATAAGAATAAATAATTGTTAGTGATTTAACTGATTTAATTTAATTATCACTTGATTGCTTCATTTAAAATTAAAAACAGCTAGTTTACACATTTCTTTATAATAAAACAACAATTAACAAAATTGATAAAGCTTAATTAACAGAGAAGAAGAATGACGCAGGCCATAAATTTGACACTTTTATTGAGGTTAATTATCAGTTTGACATAACGAACATTGTTTGCATTTATTTTAATTATTAGTTCGACATAACGAACATGTTTTGCATTGATTTTCACCTTTGTGACTGAAAAGTTACTTCGAGACAACGGAAATTTCGACATATCGAAGTTCGAGATAAAAGGAGTAAAATCAGTTGAAAAGCACTAGGTTTTGTTCGGGACTTTAAATTTTTTTTCGAGAAAACCGAAATTTCGAAATAACCAAGTTTGACATAACGAGATTCACCTGTATATATTAAACATAATATCCTGTTTTATGAGTGAGTGAGCAATTTTTCAGCTATTCCATTTATTATTACATTTCCATGAGATGATAATGAGGTTTGCTTTAGGCTATACCAACAAACTTAAATGGGTATTTGTCATGCTAGCTGACTGAAACTAGATACTCTGTGAGCTGGGCCTGTGTCGCTCACTTGTCATTTTGTTTTGAGGAAACTTTAATATACAAAACTTTTCATCAGTGCTTCATACCAAATTTCAATTAATTTGGCCAAATGGTTTTAGAGAAGATTTTTTTTAAAACAAGAACTGCCTATGGCATCCATGGAAATTTTGTATAGTCAAATTGGTTTCAGAGGAGAAGATTTTTTTTTAGAAATTGACCATTCAAAAAACAATAATTGCTTATGGCTGCCATGTTTGTTAACGGATCGAGTAAATTTTATAAAAGACCTTCCATAGATGCTTCCTACCAAGTTTCGGTTCATTTAGCTAAGCGGTTTCAGAGGAGAAGATTAAAATGTGTAAACAGACGACGGACACCAAGTGATGGCAAAAGCTAACATTGCCTTTAGCAAGGTTAGCTAACAACAGTCCACAGATGACATGGCGCTTCACTCTGACATATTATCCTTATTCCAAGCCACCTAGCCTTTGCTTTTACTCCTTAATGCAGTCCTGTGTTATGTAATATAGTTTAAAGAACTAAAGAAATCATTGAGGTTACAGTGGCGAGCGGCAGCGATCGTTTTATAATTTGATTTACATCTACCCATGTAATCAATGCCTATCACTGATAAAGTTTGTGAGAGTGAAACTGATAGTAGTGTATGTACATGCACATGGTGTTTAATGCCACTTTCAATATTTCAGCTATATCGTGGCAGTCAGTTTTATTGAAGGAGAAAACCGGATTTCCCTGGAGAAAACCACCAACCTGTAACAAGTCACTGACAAACTTTATCACATAATGTTGTATTTAGCACACCTCGCATGAGCAGGATTTGAAGTCACAGCTTTAGTAGTGATAGGCACTAACTGCATAGGTAATTCTAAATCCAACTAATTTCAAAGTGGCATTAAACACTATAAGCCAAGGCAGTCAAAATGTTGTTTTAGTGTGAGCACTTTTAACTCACCACCTTTGCAAATAATACATCATTTATTCAAACAGATAATTGAATTTAATATTATGTAATCTTGTTAAATGAATAAATCATCTCATCCACAAATTATGAGTTTATTTATGTGCAAAAAGAACTCAGACTCCTAGGATTGTAGGGTAGGTTATGGTGTTTAATGCCACATTCAACAATATTTCACTTTTATTGTGGCGGTCAGATTTATTGGTGGAGGAAACCGGAGTACACAGAGAAAACCACCAACCTGTCACAAGTCACTGACAAACTTCATCACATAATGTTGTATCGAGTACATCTCTCCATGAACGGGGTATCGAAATCACAACATTAGTGGTGCTAGGCACTGATTGCACATGTAGTTGGAAATCCAAATACCATACAACCACGACTCCCACTTATTATTTAATTTTGTCTAATGAATACATGATCTTATCCACAAATTATGGGTTTACATCAGACTCCTTGGATTTTAAAATATAATATACAGTCCATGATGATGGTATGCTTATGTCTGTTGCTCGTATTGCTCCATAGCAGTGAAACTAACAATTGTAATTTAGAAGGTATACCTATTTTCATAAAAAGTTCTGGTACATTTACAGCTGTTAAAGCACTTGTCTCTATAAATATAGCATTTATTTGACTAGCATACTCTTCTACAACTGAAAAATAGTTATTTATAACTTCATAATTACTTCCTCGTTGATAACACTAAACATTACAATATGGTTAGTGTTAGGGCCATGGTGTGTAATGCCACTTTGAACAATATTTCAGTTATATTGTGGTGGTCAGTTTTATTGTTGGAGGAAACCACAATACCGGGAGAAAACCACCAATGCTGCATCGAGTACACCTCACCTGAGCGGGGTTCGAACTCACAACATGAGTGGTGAAATCAGTGGTGATAGGCACTGATTGCAAAGGTAGTTATAAATCAATATTCCACACGATCACGACCACGACATCCCCCACACTGTTACAATAAAACATGCAGATATCTAACTAGAAATGTCCGCATAGCGGGACTAATACCCCCCGCTTCACTCTGACTGTGTCCAAGATTATTGAAAACTAAGTCTACACGGAAAATATATTATTTGTCAAATTATAATGTTTAACACATTCAACAAAAATAAAAACGTCGTAGCATAAAAACTGTAAGAGGAGTTGCACGGACAAACCATGTACCCTTTCAGCCAAAGTCACAAATAAAAAAAAATAAATAAGTTCAACAATCTATATTTTTTGGTAAAATTCATGAAAATCAAAATCCTTATAACATGCACATCTTTGATATGAGTACAAATGTTCTGCAATGTAAAAACTTCCTAACTTACAAACTGTAGGAGGAGTTGCGCAGACAAACCATGTACCCTTTTTGCCATATTCACACAAAAATGGCTAAGCTCAACAATCTATATTTTTAGTAAAAATGCACAAAAATCAAAATCCTTACCACATGCACATCTTTGATATATGTACAAACAATCTACAATATAAAAACTTCCTAGCGTAAAAACTGTAGGAGGAGTTGCGCAGACAAACCATGTACCCTTTTAGCCAAATTCACCAAAAAAAGACTAAGTTCAGTAATCTATATTTTTGGTAAAAATTCATGAAAATCAAAATCCTTACCACATGCACATCTTTGATGTATGCATAAACGATCTGCAATATAAAAACTTCCTAGCGTAAAAACTTTAGGAGGAGTTGCGCGGACAAACCATGTACCCTTTTTGCCAAATTCACAAAAAATGACTAAGTTCAACAATCTATATTTTTGGTAAAAATGCACAAAAATAAAAATCCTTACCACATGCACATCTTTGATATATGTACAAATGATCTGCAAAATAAAAACTTCCTAGCAGAAAAACTGTAGGAGGCGTTGCACGGACAAACCATGTACCCTCTATGCGGACAGACAGACGGACAGACAGACGGACAGACGGACAGACAGACAGGGTGAAACCTATATACCCCGCCAAACTTTGTTTGCGGGGGGTATAATTAAGTGTGCACAACATGTTACTTGAATAACCATAATCAGGTACGCTCAAGATCAATTGATCAGACAGCCAAATATTTTAATAAATTCTTTGGGAGCACATAAACAGAAAAGCCAAAATAAAAGTTTGCATTTATCACAGAAAGTAATAGATTTAAAAAAAAAATTTAATAATTTAATAATTTAATAAAACATTGCAAAACCTTCAAATAAAGGCCCTTTCCCAGAGGGTGTGCCGGGGGTAGAATAGACACCAGGTTTCTCCGCCCTAGAGGCACTAGTCCTCTAAAAGGGGTCAACCTCGCGGGAACACTGGGGTATAGAAATGGGACCGAGAGCTTCTTCGGCTTGAAGGGGCATCCGTCGGTTGTGCGGGATGTATAAATTCACAACCACCCGTCCTTCGGATGAGATGTAAATAAAACCGAGGTCCCGTGTTGAGAGATTGCCACCCTCTTCGCACATTAAAGAACCCAGTATAACAGCTCATTAGGAGACCTGTTGCACTGGCTAAATTATCCGTCCCTACCCATCACCTTTCCTTGCTTCGAGTCCCGTGGCGTTTAAATTTTTAAATGTTCTTGCCCTGAATATAGCTGAAAAATTGCTCGCTGGACATTAAACACCAATCAATCAAATTAAGGCTCCCTGGAGCCTGCAAGCACTAACATGGTTAACAATCGAATTAAATTGGCTTCATTGAAGAAGATACAAAAATTGGGAACAAATATGCATAAATTTGTATTATTTTGTTTAATTGACACATATTTCAAAGAATAGCAGCACATATTATATATCTTAAATTAAGCAAAATTGTAACTTGTCAGTGCATTCCATGTAATATTTATGCCAAGGTTTTCCTTGTTAAACGGTTTAACAAGCGAGAAATTGCTTAACCGTTTAACTCAGAAAACTGTGGTAGAAATGATTTGTAACATGAAGTCATGCAATATAACATCTAAGTCATTTATTATTGCATGGCTCTCTGTCAGAGAATAATTAAACTACAGCCCAGATCTAAAGTCTGCAATATCTTGTATCTGTGTGTATTATTTCATAGTTCTTAGATGTTGCTTACATTCTGGTATATAAACCATAAAACGATCAAAGGAAAAGAATGCATTCATGTCACAAATAAAATTATTGCACTTTAAATTAAATAAAAAATTGCACAATTTTAATGTAGCAATAATACACAAGGGAGATAATTCATATTTTTACATGTCCATACCATAAGAATATCAGATAAATATATAGATATGTATATATAAGAAAATCAACCAGTTTAAAATGTAACAAGTGTGGTGATCACGAGAATTACAATTTAATAGTTTGGAGACTGCCAAGTTACCATTTAAAAGTTTGGAGACAGTGATCTCTATGTGTCTGCCAAGTTACACAGGTACGATAATAGAATATTAAGAAACATACCAAGCAGTTTCAGGTGTATCAATGCAGCTACACAATATGAAAATAGTCAGTAAAACCTACCTTTTTTATTTACTTCTCTAAGATCTTCTAAATCACATTTATTCCCAGCAATTGCAAGCACAATTTGAGGTGATGCATTTTTCTTTAATTCAGTTATCCACTCTTTTACTGTCTTAAATGTAGCCTGAAAAAAAGAAAACAATCTTATCAACAATTTAAAGATATTGTCAGTATCAACTGACCAACTCTGATACTGAAATTACCACAGATATGTTCCACTTGTCGTAAACACTTCCTGTCTTTTCCTCTTTCATGACTAAGACTTATCACCGGGTTTGTAACTAGATTAACAAGACCGGTGCCACTAGTGGAGCAGGAACTGCTTATCCTTCCAGAGCACCTGAGTTCCCCCGGTTTTTAGTGGGGTTCATGTTACTCGATCTTTAGTTTTATATGTATGTTTTGTAGTTCGTTGTTTGTTCCTTTGTCTTTTTTCTTTTGGCCATTGTGTTGTATGTCCTTCTTTGATTTTCGTAATCCGATTACCCCTTTGGTATCTTCAAACTCTTCTTTTCGGTCAGTGTGATGACAAACACACAATGACGTTTATCGTCTAATGTCTGTTTTGAAGGTATCAAAAGCCAATATCACTAGCATCAACAACTAGTTCTATCAGACTAGCTGTGATACTACTGATAATGTCTGTCTCGACCTTCACAATTGCTGTTATTCTATATAAATCTCTCAGATACTGTACATTTGATAGTAAATTAAGTTTGTTAGGCATGATAAAAATTTGGTATTAAGTAACAGTAGTGTTGTGGAAATGATGTGTCATAAAACTTATCTTTTAAAAAACAATGTAAAGGTCTCCTTTTTTAAACCTTATTAGTTTCAATGAAACAGATTAGTGCTATATGGTAGACTGTAGACCACATCAGCTGTGTAATGGTTAGTATGCTTCCCTCAAGTGTGGTAGATCGTGGGTTTGAACCCTAGTCGGGTCAAAACAAAGACTAAATAATTAGTATTTGCTGCTTCTTTGCTTTAGCATGCAACATTAATTAAAGAGCAACAGAATATATTTGTTGGCTATGAATCAGGATAATGTGTCCGAGTGGAAAGTCATGGCTACCTGAAGATTTGTGTCAGTGAGTTAGCATAGAAAAATCCAACTAAGCATGTTGGTTTAGTAGAAAGCATACATCATTATCATTTCGGCGAATGTAACTTGTTTTCGTCACAATATAGCTGAAAAATAGCTCGTTTGGCGTTAAACAAAAATCACTCATTGACTAAGTGTAATGGTAACTTACATCACTTGATATATCATACACAATTATTGCGGCAGCTGAACCTCTGTAGTACATAGGAGCTAGGGATTTATACTAAAATAAAATGTAATATGTGTACTTATCTTTGTATATAAGATATCACAGGACATTTGTAAACCATTGTACCATTTTATGTCACTTTCAACCAATTAGATCTATTATATTTTGACAGCCATCTTTATTTCAAATATATATTTGGCAGTCAGCTTTGTTTCAGTTATACTTCCCTAAATTACTAGGGAAAGGTAAAACTGTTCTGACTTAGTTATGTCATGGTGTTTCAATAGACTTGGCTTTAATATTGTGAGGACACATATATATAAATAACGTGTGTTTCAAAAAGTGACGTGCACACTAAATTAGACGTCTACTTTTTTATCGATGATTTGTATATTTCCCCTTTGATCTTTACACGTGATAATATCTAATATCCAGCAACTAGCGTGATATTAACGCATAATCGCAGCACACACGGTTTTCTATTGTTCACGACGTTATAATGACGTAAAGAATGTCCCCTTACCAAATTTTCAAAAAACGTACTATCGTTTATATGTTTTGTTTGAAATGAACTTCACATCTCATCTCACATGCATATATCAAGCTTCACTTTTGAAGTGATACTGCTCTGGTAAATCCATTCTCACAAAATAAATCAACGATATAGTATATATTTATTGTATAACATGAGCAGTCTGTCAAGCACTTTTTGGCTTAAAAAAATTAGGAAATCAGGAGGGTTTTTAGTTAAAAATCAGGAGATTATCATGAATTTTTTATATAAAAAGTGATAAAACCATACAAAAAAACAAAAAAATGGCCGCCTTCCTCCCCTCTAAGTAAGAGCTTTCAGGCCATAATATATAAATTTAAGCATGGTGTTTTTGATTCCAGATGTAGGTCATTATCAGAATGTCCGAATGTAATTGACAACCTAACCTCAAATCAATCTAACTTACCTACATGAAGGTAAATTTGCTTTACACTAAAATAATTTCAACATATTATTATGTTTTTTTTTTTGTGGGGAAAAAGTTCAAAATCAGGAGTTATCAGGAGTTTATCTAACAAATTCAGAAAAAAATCAGGAACAGCTCAAAATCAGGAAAAATTAGGAAAATCAGGAGTCGTTTGACAGACTGCATGAGCAGTGACTATTATAACATATATATACAGTACAAATTACTACACATGTACATGTACATAAAAAAAACCTTACAAAACAAATATCCCAATATAAGATTTCATATATGGTATATCAAGAGGGGAGAGTTGGGATCCCATTAACAGGTTTAACCCCACAACATTTTTGTGCCTGTCCCAAGCCAGGATTTCTGTCATATGTGGTCTTTTTTGTGTTCAGTGAGTTCAGTTAAGATGAGATGTGATTGTTCATTTTGTTTTTGATTTTGGTGGAACTGATGACCATCGATCATTATTTCAACTATCTCTTCATGAAATGTATCTATTGCCTTAATAATATACCTTTTCTTGTCCTGCTGTATCCCATATTTGAAAGGCAAAATGTTGTTCATCAACAGCTATTTTTTTAGTCATAAAAGAAGCACTGCAAAACAAAAATTAAATAATCTTCAATCTTTAACAAATTTCTGAGATCTTACAAATTTATTATACAATGTATTCTAAGAACAATTTTTCCTTTTAATTAATGCTTTAGCTATTAGGCTCTCACCAGGTTTTTTGACACATTTAATTTGCTTGCCATTTCTGACTTTCCCATTTTCAAAATGTTATAAATTTGGCTTACAACATAATAGAACAATTGCTAAATTATGTATTTTATTTTTGTATCTGCATGGTAAAAACCAGAAACATATGCATGGGTTACCATAATAAAACAGATGCGAGCACAAAATATGTCAAGTCAATTTAGCCTCTTATTAAAATCTGCAAACCTTCAGCAACATTTTAAAAGGTGTGGATAATGGCTAGAGATTTCACTTGTAAAAGCATAGAGTACTACAATGTATATATAGAGTTATGGGTGTTTAATTAGGCCACTTTCAACAATATTTTAGCTATTGAAGTTGTTTTTATTGATGAATTGATTGATGGATTGATTTTTTTTGTGTTTAACAACACTTTCAGCAAAATATTTCAGCTATATCATGGCGGCCAGTTTTAGTGGTAGAAGAAGCTGGAGTGCCAGGAGAGAACCACCGACCATGGGTAAGCAACTGGTAAACTTTATCACTTGTGGCTGCGAGTCCAGTGCAGGGTTTCAGTTTGGGGCATTTTCTAGGCAAATGGCCTAAAGATTTTGAAAATGACCTAAACTTTGAAGACTTTTAGGACAAATATTTAGTTAAGTAAATAGGGAATGACTGATAGGAAATACCACTTTTAGGACAATTGTCCGTAACATTATTAGGTCTAACAAAAACCTTGCAGTGCACCCTTTTTTGTAATTTACAAAGCCGGGCACGAACCCAAGCCGTATTGGTGATAGGCTTGTATGAGTTGTTAGGTAATCCAACTACCTAACTCATTGAGCCACCCGGGGCGGGGCCCTTTTTTTAATTGATTGGGGAAACCACAAACAACAAATATATTATACTGTCAAGTGAAGGACAACTTATGATTACTACAAGTCCATGTGTCAGAGACTGGCTGTATGTCACTCACTAGCAAACTTAATTTTATCCAATGAAATTGTATCAGGACCTGAGGTTATAACCACTTCAACACAGACAGGAATGAAACTCAAAACTTGAGTGGCGATAAGTACAGACTCTATTATACAATGTACAACTGTAGGTACATGCAGATACATGTACAATAAAATGTATAAATTCAACCATCATATGATTCCAGTCACGGTAACCTCTTGGTACTCCAGAGAATACTGGAACAGTGTACCCTCTTATACTGCCCTTCATTAATCTGCCACCCTCGAATATCACCTTCAAATTGCAAAGTCCCAATTCCTAGAAATTACATGCATGTATACATAGTTTCTATATAAAGATGTATTTACCTGCAATACATGTAAGTGGTATGTGTATGTCATGGTTACAGATTTACTTATCTGTAATAACATTAATGTCATGGTTACATATATAATTTTTACCTGCACATTGTAATAATCTTATTGAAAAGAAATTAGATCATATAATTACCCAATAGTACTCTCTAAAGCAGGTTTAAATGAATCTCTCACAAATCTCATTACAATACTGGACTTTCCAACACCAGATTCCTGTATAATAATTTAAAAAAACATTTAGCAGCCGAAATATTTTTGGAACCCCACTTTAACTTGAAATTTTATTTACATGTATGGTACACCATTGTAATATTCTACAAGTGAAGTACATGCATGTGTCAGTTTTTATAGAGGTGTATGCAATAATCTTGATATAGAAATTATGGATTTGGTGTTAAACACCACTGCTGTATAACAAGTAACATTAAGTACACCTTACCACACACAAACTTTAGCATTGATACTTTTTTTTATAGGATCTGATAACATACATGTATAGGCAATCTTATATTCAACTATCTGACATACAGCTCTGTGCACAGTGCCACTCAATAGCTTTGGAAGATATATACAATCGGCATTGAGTCGGCTTAAATTTATTCAGTTTGTTTGTTTGTTTGATGGTGTTTAACACCACTTTCAACAATATTTCAGTTATATTGTTGCGGTTAGTTCTATTGGTGGAGGAAACCGGAGGACCCGGAGAAAATCAGACCTGTCCAAAGTCACTGACAAACTTTATCACACCTTGCCCTGGTTGAGATTCGAACTCACAAGATCAGTGGTTTTAGGCACTGATTGCATAGGTAGTTGTAAATCAAACTACCATACAATCACGAATATATTCAGAGTGATAAAAATAAGTCAAATATATTGATACAACTTCAACTATGGTATTATATACAGATATATCATGTATGGGAGGGTTATTTGCGAAAAATACCAGTCGAGAGACGAAAAATTTCCTGAGACGAATAGCGAGGGAAATTTAGTCTCAAGACTGGTATTTTTCGCAAATACCCCTCCCAAACATGATATATCTGTTTAATTACACCGAATATTATTTAGAACACTGGCT
>MJUT01006032.1:133809-163194 GCA_002080005.1 Gigantidas platifrons
CATCAACCTGACACAAGTCACTATAACAAAGGCTTTAACTCATAAACCATCAACCTGACACAAGTCACTATAACAAAGGCTTTAACTCATAAAGTTGAAAATTCCAGAGAGCTCCTCACCAAAATGTTGGGGTCGAGCTCACACATTTAGAGGTGAGGTGATGAGCATTGATTGCATAAATATATGTGTATATCCAACTACCATACGATCGCAGGTACAACGGTCCTAACATTTTAAGAAAATATAATGTTAAATAGTTCCAATCTAACTAAAATTTTATTTCTGTTGGATCTTAGTATATCGAAAAAAAAAAGAAGCAAACCCACTTCAACAAGCATCTAAGTTTACTTAGATTGAAAAGATATATACGTATAAATCCTTATTTTCATTTTTTAAATGTAAAAAACAACCTCCCACGGTGCCGTTGTAAATGGGTTGCAATACAATAAGTGTATGTATTGCCTGAAGATACCACCCGTGAATCGTCATAATAAAAGGTGACGTCAAACAGGTGATTGATAGAAAACGTTTAAAACTGTGATATTTAAGATGTGTTTTGTTGAAAAATGCAGGTGCGAAAATTACTCAACAATTGATTTTTTCAATAAGAACTGTAATCGATGACCTTTTAAAGTTAAAGACCGTACGTTAGTAAATTCAAAGAATTGTGAAAATGTGATACATTTCTGATATTGAAACGATCTTTTCTGGTGCATTATGTATTGTATTTTTGACAAATCTAGAGTGATACATGTGCTTTTACATGCAAACTGATAAGTGGGTGAGAGGGGTTCTTTGAAAATCATTTGCGAGGTGTGTACATCTTAGTCAACCTTGATTGGTATAGTTTCCTGTCAAAATGATTACTTTATGCAAATCAAGACTGTATATATGACCAAATAATGTATACTCATTTGTCTACTTCGTTCAATATTTAGCCAATAAGGAGTAAGTCTCCTTTACGCCATTTTTTAACTTTAAGTGTGATCGAGAGGTATATAAGTGTTAATCAACATTGCTTGGGGTTTTGTTTTGTCTGCATTGTGACCATGCTATCAGTTTTTATCGTCATGACAATGGGTTTCTATTTTTCTGGAAAATGTCACAACTCGTCATTATCAACTTTGATTTTTACTGACACAAAGAAACCATATACATTGATTCAAATTCTAAACAAAATGATTAAATATACCATTACATTGATAAAAAAAAACCAAGTCTAGTATGTGATACCAGTCTGTTTCTTGTGGTCTGCATATCAGGACTGCAGTCAGCTCTTATTATTGAATGATACCGATTTTTAATTTGCATTTCTGGACCCAAACATATCGCCAAAATTATCATTGATGACTCCAATAGAAATTGTAGTACACACTGAAATATTTACCTCTCAGTTCAATTTTTGTTCAATCACTTTTTAAGACTCTGAATACTTATGAACCAATAATTTAATCAAACATATCCTTAGCGAAAATGTTCGCTTTATAGTAAAAAGATGTACTGTTGACCATTGTTTGTCTTTTGTTGTTGTTGTTGTTGTTGTTGTTGTTTAGGCGACTTTCTGCGTCTGATTATCCCGTTTTTTATCGTCAAACTTAATGAGTACGGTGTTCTAAATGATTGTTTGTCGAATATTAGAGTAAAACTCGTGCTCGAATGTTCTATGCCAATAATTCCAGAACACAAAAGATACAGAGGTAAATACACAACACAACATAAATGTACAAGCCATAATGGTACAGGCAACATGTTTTGAAATTTGTATTTGTTTTTCAATGCATATTTTTCTTCATATTGGTACACGCTAATTGGGCAACAGATAATGAGTACAACCAATGGTGACGTAGTTTAAAAATGCCAGATGTGATCATGATTTTTGAAAGCAAAGTAACAGTCTGGATGAGGTTATAATACGGTCTTTTCCTCATTATCATCGGGTTTGTAACCATAGTAACACGTCGGGTGCCACATATGGAGCAGGAACTGCCCACCCATCCGGAGCACCTGAGTTCACCCCTGATGTTTAGTAGGGTTCGTATTACTCGATCTTTAGTTTCGTGTGTAGTATTTTTGTACATCATTGTTTGTCCTTTTGTCCTTTTTCTTTTGGCCATTGTATGATCTGCCCTTCTTTTGGCCATTGTATGGTCTGCCCTTCTTTTGGCCATTGTATGGTCTGCCCTTCTTTTGGCCATTGTATGGTCTGCCCTTCTTCGATTTTTGGCTTCTGATTATCTCTTTGGTATTATCATGTTTTTCTTTAATAATGTCTGTACCAAGATTGTTTCCGTCAATGGCTCCTGTATTGCTACTTTCATATATCGTTAAAAATGTTTTCATATACAATGTAGTTAGTTATACTGGTTTCATAAAAACGTAGACATTTAAATAGGCGCACGACGCGCGTCTGGAATACACTCAACTTCAAAGATTGGAAAGTCTTCTGGAGCAAGTAAGTACACACGATTTCTATCAATTGTTATATTTCTTTAATATATGCCCGTCACAAGTTCCTTTTGGAACAGGATATCTTATCCATTCCAGAGCACATGGCCTGACTCCTACTTTTTGGTGGGTGTTCGTAATGACGAAGCTTTTGTTTTTGTTTTTAATCTCTCGAGTACAATACATTATTGTGTGATCCATTAACTGGAACAAATGAAATTAAAATGTAGCAACTATTCTGTCATAAATATCCTTCACAGCACGTAAGCAATTTAAATTCATTTAAGATTAAGTACTTAAAATAGAACTAAAATCACCACAGGAAAATAATTTTAGCTCGTATCGGATGCTTCTCGATGTATTCGAGTTTCTTGTACAGGGAGCTTGTATTTCTTAAAAACTCGTTAATTTCAAGTGGGTGCGTATTGCTTAACATAAGAACACCATCTTGCTTTCCAGTACATGCCATCAAGAACATTTTATCTATCCCGTCTCTGCTTTTCAACATCTGTCTCCATAGCTAAAATTTCGATTCCTGGTAATATATGGCTGTAAGGGCAACCTCACTCTAGGCCAATAAAAATGCAATCTTTCATCGTCTGATAAGAAAATAACAGGAGGTCCTTTTCATGGGAAATAAAATGTACATTGAAACTGAAGAAAGGTGATATATTTCTTCCTCAATTTTTCACTTCTCTTTCTACCAATTTTATCTAAGGGTTCCTGACATACAGTTACATCATTAAGCTACATACAAATATGGGAAGATGCTTATTTCTATAATACAATAAGAACAGTTAAAAATAAGAGAAAATAATAAAAACTTACCCAATGATTTCTACCTTGTATAACCAAGACTTCGATATACACTGTTATTAAACAAAGGTTCCGATATACCCCATTACTTAAACCAAACGATGTAAACAGATATGGAACAGAAGATACCCCATTACACTACCATGGAAACTAAAGCCCCTATGTATATTGCTTTTGAAATCAAATATCTGATGTACATTTCTTTGGAAACCAAAACTCCTATATCATGCTATGGATCAAAGGTTCCGATGTACACTGCTTTGGAAACCAAAGCTTTAGTGTACATTGGTGTGTTGCTAAAGATCATAACATGTATATTGCTATAGAAACCAAAGTGTTGATGTACATTCCTATAGAAAAGAGCAGAGCGTTCATATCTTCACAAAAGCACTGATGTACGCTGTTATGGAAACCAAAACATCGATGTACATTGCTATGTAAAGCAAATCCCTGATGTACATGCCTATAGAAAAAAAAGCGTTCATATGTACACTAAAGCTCAGATGTACACTAAAGCTCCGATGTACACTAAAGCTCCGATGTACACTGTTATGGAAGACAAATTTTCGATTCACATTGCTATGCAAATCAAAGCTTTGACATTAAAGGGCAATAATTATCTATTCGCATTACAAATTAAGAAATTGATATCTAACGTGCAATATTTATAAAGAAAATGATATGAACACTACTCGGATAGACATGTAGAAGGCAAATTATATGTGAATGATAATACTAAAGTTCAATACTAAAAACATGTTTATCGAATACATACACTAGTAAAATATATTTTAAACACTTATTGTCAATCAGTTTAAATGCAATAAGTGTATGGTGACATCATAAAACTCTACCGACACAATTAATTATTTAGTCTCATTTTAGGATTGTTCATTAAAATGTCAACAGTTATCACATTAAAGCCCATAGCGTTCAGATGACGTCACTTCAAAGTCAATATTTGTTGTGCCAATCATTAGTCTGTAACACAGAACAGACCCGTCTCGGTATAGACTCGATCAATCGACGAATACGGTCTTGCGGAATTCTCCCCCATTCTTGCTCAGGAGCCTGCTGCAGTTCTTGCAGAGTTTGTGACGCTGGTTGACAACTGCGCACGCGTCAATCCAAATCATCCCACAAATGTTCTATTGGCTTCAATTCTGGTGATTTAGACGACCAGGGAACACTCTTACGTTCTGGTTGGTTAGAAAGTCAACAGTAGCACGAGCTGCGTGCGGACGAGCGTTGTCGTGCTGAAAAACTTCCCTATGGAGGTTCATTGCGGGCAGCATGTGTGGTGTCAAAACCTCATTTCCAGCGGTGTGCCAAATTTCTGTGTAATGTAATGCTTATTTCCGTATTTAAAATGATGTTGAAAATTTGAATTAAATTATATTTTTTCACATGTTGCGTTTCTTTTTTTTTTCTTTTTTTTTTTGAGAGTATACATTATAACAACATATTAAGCTCTTAAAATATGTTCATCTTTGCAAGTTGGAATACATGGGAATAGCAAGAAAACACCCCTGTGTTTACATATGGGCGGGTTTGCATTGCGTTTACACTATTCAGAAAAAAAAACAATCATTACAGGTAAACACAGGGTAACATACAGGTAGGTGCGTGGTGATTGACGTCTTCCGTCAGCGATAAATTTATTCATTTATTAGCAATTTCTATTACTCCTGCTCGCAAAAGTAGCATTTTGAGCGATAAAAGTTTATGATAAGTACATTTAATATGGCAAAACATAGAATGTGTGGGAGTGTTGGGTGTCCTTTCCCTATTTTCTATATGTTGCCACTAGCAATCTCTTATGTCACAATCGGTCAGGTTTTTCTGAATTTCACTGTTTTCTTAATTTGATTTCTAACGGGAAAAGTCCAACCCGAATCAATACAGGTGAAATTGCAGGCAACATTTTCGCGCAAATGTAATGCGCCCAGACACCCGGTGAAGACATACATACTTCAATGCACTGTTTATTGCCATAAAGTTCCAAAATGCATTCGAAAAATTGTAGAAACAGACAAAATCGATACCCCTAACACACATACACATGACCTCCCACCAATTGTTTCCGTGGTGGTCTAATATTCCTGTAATTTATTATTCCAATATACAATATATATATATCTTAAGTATAATTTCCTTCACACATAAATTATCACCAATTAGGAAGTCGCCAAATACCTTCACTAAAGCATCTTCTTAGTATCTGTTTATCATGGCTAATTTGAGTTTTATTTGACTATCAAGTAAATTTGACACATCAAGTTTTTGTAACAAACCAGTGCCCCTTCTGACACTTTCATCGCTGGTGTTTTAAGTCCATTATTTAACATGTGTCGACTAAAATTGACACTTATTGTGTTTTATAACGTGTTACTGACTTTTTCAGTTGGAGATACTCAAAAACTGACATCGTAAAACAATTATGCGAAAAACAGCAGGCCCCCATACCATTAAGTGCAACTAGATAATATGTTGGGTTTTTAATTATTTTCTGAAATCTTAGATATTGATGTCTACTTAAAGCCACCGCCATGATGTTTAATACTATCATTCCCATGGAAATATTATAATTTTGTATCATCAAACTGCATTTTCACGCATCTGTGCTGTGTGTGAAAAAAAAATGGAAAATATCCGAATGTCGAAAAATTATAACGACTTTTAAGGTACATTTTGTTTTGTATTCGTTATAGGGAGATTCATTGCAAAATAGTGCGAATTTATCAAAATTAACAGAATCATGTAATTATTATTAAAACTAAGGTTCTCCTCTCTCGGGCATAGGTAACAGCCAATGTTTGGCTATCCTGTTTGGTTTTCCTGCTCCTCAAATATTTTGCCTTTGAGTGTACCTGATGAATGTTATTCCAGAAACGCGTCGTGTGTACTAAATTAGATATCTACGCTTTTCTATGATCGCCTCTGTGGTGTACTGGTTAGAGTGCTCGCCTCCAGTGCGCTAGATGGTTTGTGAGACCCTGGATTGGTCAAACCAAAAGACTTTATGCAAGTGATATTTGCTGTGCTAGATGGTTTGTGAAACCCTGGATTGGCCAAACCAAAAGACTTTATGCATGTGATATTTGCTGTGCTAGATGGTTTGTGAGACCCTGGATTGGTCAAACCAAAAGACTATATGCATGTGATATTTGCTGTGCTAGATGGTTTGTGAGACCCTGGATTGGTTAAACCAAAAGACTTTATGCATGTGATATTTGCTGCGCTAGATGGTTTGTGAGACCCTGGATTGGTCAAATCAAAATACTTTCTGCATGTGATATTTGCTGTGCTAGATGGTTTGTGAGACCCTGGATTGGTCAAACCAAAAGACTTTATGTATGTGATATTTGCTGTGCTAGATGGTTTGTGAGACCCTGGATTGGTCAAACCAAAAGACTTTATGCATGTGATATTTGCTGTGCTAGATGGTTTGTGAGACCCTGGATTGGTCAAACCAAAAGACTTTATGCATGTGATATTTGCTGTGCTAGATGGTTTGTGAAACCCTGGATTGGTCAAACCAAAAGACTTTATGCATGTGATATTTGCTGTGCTAGATGGTTTGTGAGACCCTGGATTGGTCAAACCAAAAGACTTTATGCATGTGATATTTGTTGCTTCCCCGATAAGTATAGCATTCCTTATTCCGTATAAGACCAAATATTGCATGTTTGACTCTTATTGGTATTCGTCGTGTACAGTTTTCCTGTATTGACCACAGTTTGTTGGTATTATCCGTACTAAATCTGTTGCATTGTTCACAATTCATCGCTGTTATCTTCGCGCGATCTGTTGTATTTTAACTCACAATGTTTTACCGCCATGACAACGTTAACTACGCATACAGCTTCTTTCATAAACACATGTGTATTTACTAACTTCCGTTGATATAAAATTATCATTACCTGGTTTAACCCCACCACATTTGCTATACCTGTCCCAAGCCAGGGCATGAATCTCAAGCGGCATATGGCAGGTCCTTTTATATTTCAATTATTTGAGGTGACAGGTAGTTGTTCGTTTTGATTACTAGTATATTAGTGGAATTGTTGACCATTTCTGTTTAAACTTTCTTTCCATAATACCTCCTTCAAGATTTAACAAATAATGACCGAACACATACACATACTTAGATTGATGGGAATCTAGATGTAGATTAATTTATAATTTCTTGGTTTTAATAAATTACACATTACTTACCATAACTTTATATTTTTTTTTGGAGTTGAATTTCTAGGTTTCAGTGGTTACAACGAAAATCACGAATATGTATATTCAACGAATATTAGTTAATAAAACGTAAACATCGAATTTAGTGCTGACGACGACTTCATTAGGCACGTTAACAGTCCAAAGATTGGAAAGCCAAATATGTTAATTAAAGTCTTTTGAAGGAAGGAGGCAAAAGGACATAAATTTGACAGCAAAATTCCGCTATTAAAGTCACATATGCCCGAGAGAGAGGAAGACCTTAAGTTTGATAATAGTAATAATTACATTATTTGGGGACCATAAATTTCAAAAATACAAATGAAAATATACACACAAAAAAGGCATGTCTAATATGTTTGGTTTTTTGTGAGACTGGAATGTTGTCCTTGTATATTTTGCTGATTACTTGTTTCTGCTATCTGCTGACAGGGAGATGTCTGAAGCGCTCTGAATTAATGTGAAATGTTTGCATTCCATTATTACATACCTGGTGTGTGTTGTTTTTTTTTAAGAGAAACCGCTCATGACGACGTCTATAAGTACATGTTTAAGGGTTGATGAATCAAATGTATTTTATTCACTTATAACGCCATTAAATGTTTGTAAATGATTGTTTACGATAATATAGATATTTGACACGATTTGTTTTCTGAAATGAATCAACAGTATGTTGTTTGACAGAAGTGTTTCGCCCTCTCTCTGTAAAACATCAAATGTTGAAAATGTAACATCTTCCTGTCAAAATCTCCCAAATCTCAGAAAATAAAAATGTCTTTTCAATTTTTCATTGTGATTTCATCATGGTAAAAATGTAAAGGATGAACTTTGGCGTCTGTAAGCTTACGAGGTATAGATTAATTGGTATAATAAAAATGATTACATATCGTTTCTTTTAAAAAAATATAAACATGTTGAATAAGTTTGTTGACAAATTTATTACGTGAGTATCAGCTATTAAACTGAAGCAGGAATGTGTGTTTGCATATAAAATTAGAATTAAGTAAAACGAACTTTAATGGGTGTAAACATTAAACAAAGACAGATTACAAAAAAAACAATTATTTCTCAGTGAAGATAGAATGACTCGGAGTTTATTAAGACATCTCACTGCATAGCGATTCTTGAAAACATCAGAATATTGAGTTGGGTAGAAATAATATATAGCCATAACGAGGGTATAGCTTAAGAGACTAAAGAAAGGTTTGAAAATACTAAAGAGACAATCAGAAGCCGTAATTCGAAGAACAGACCATACAATGGCCAAAATAAAAAGGACAAACAATGATCTACAAAACACTACACAGTAAACTAGAGATTGAACAATACGAACCCCACTAAAACAAACAATGATCTACAAAACACTACACAGTAAACTAGACGATACGAACCCCACCAAAAACCGGGGTGAACTCAGATGCCCAGGAAGGGCAAGCAGTGCCTGCTCCAATTGCAGCACCTGTCGTGTTACTCTTACTACAATCCCGGTCGCAATTCATGAACAATGAAAGGGCCGAATTGTACATACGACAAATGCAACATATCCGTGGTCATTTGTGACACAGATATTCCGTAACGGTTGACCAAGCGGCACCCGTAAAACTTTCGAAATGATGAGATAAACTTAACCACTAGCTGGAACAGAGTTCTAATGAATCCTGTAAGTATATTTATTTACAACAGCTCGCTCAATGATGACCAAAAATTATCGTAATATTGTAATCCTAATGCAAAGAACATTACTTACTCAGCGACAAACAAAACAACATGTATCAATACTGAGAAGAGTTTGAGGATACAAAATAGGTACTCAGAATCCATATGAATAGAATGTTGATTTTGGGATGTATTCTTTTCAAAGTATACTTTTGTATATAATTTTTTGCTGGTGGAAATCAAGATTTATTAGGCGGTCGTAGTTAATTTTGTTTATCCTCTTAGACTCTTTGGTTTCCTGCTCCCAAAGACTTTTAAACTATTTGGATTTCCAACCTGTTGACTTTGAGCGGACCTGATGAATGTCATTCCAGAACCACGTTGTACGCACTAAATTAGATACCTACGTTTTTATTATATGTTCCTCGATAAGAATTAATATTCACACAATTTAACATGCAAGTTGATCGTGTCTTCAGCACTGAATGTTGTTTGTCGGCAAATGCTGATTAATGATTCGTGCATGTTTCAAAATAAAAATTTTGACAAATTCTTTAACGAAATACTACATCAATTAAAACAGTTTCAGATTTCAATTTAAGATTATTTTAAGTTTGAATCATTAAGAGAGTTGATTTAATTACAGGTGTCATTCCACAGGTGTTAAGCTTGTTGGTCTTTTTAATTTGATGTCACCAACCTTCAATAATACAGAAAGGTTTAGCAGTGATTTTATCTGTTAATACACGTCATATTATAGGTATTTAGATCTACCATTTCTTCTTTGAAGAAAATCAACAGGTGTGGTATAAACAAATTTAAAACAACACGACAATTGTAGTTTTTGTGTATTTCCTGTACATGATACGTGAATTAATTTGTAATATACAGATATAAAGTTCGTTTTTCCCATGAATAATTAGAAGGATGGATTGGAACCTTAATTTGTAGCCGTTAATTTTTCCCGTGTGTCTTATGAAATAAATCTGTCATATTTTGATGAATAATTAGCATCAAAACAAGAACGATGCTAATTAGTTTACTACTCGAACTCGAAGTATATCAGGTCCATTTTTTTATCAGGACACTATTTTACAATTTAGAGGATCCAAGGGGTGAAGGGTTAAGCGATAGCGGGTTCCTAGAAAGTTCGTTTTTCCCATGCATAATTAGAGAGATGCATTGGAACCTTAGATTTGAAGCGGAAATTATTTTTCGCATGTGTCCATAAATTAGGCCCTTCATATTTTTATGAATAATTAGTATCAAAACGAGGACGATACTAAATTGTATACTACTAGGAGTATATAAGGTCCAATGTTATATCTGGGTGCTATTTAGCAATTTATAAAATCCCGGGGGATTGGATGGCTCGTGGGATAGCGGATTTCTAAAACGACACACTAAACGTTTTCTAGACGGACAAGGAACGCGGCATTTCTTGTAATTTTACGTGGGGAAATTACACTTGTGATCTTGTACTGAATGGTGCAAAAACACCTTTCGTGGGTAAACTTGTCTTCGCCAGCAAAATTTAAAAGAAATTGTCTTCTCATAGTTCGCTAAATATTACTTCAAATTGTAAATTTTTTTCTCGGACAAATCGTGTGCCAGTGTTTCCTTTTTATTTATTTTTATGCTTAGCAAAATATTTATATTTTTTATATGTCTAAATACAACAAACTATTCTTTTTTTTACACATATTCTTTTAAAATAGAAAATCCATTTTCAATCGTGCCGGATCGTCGTGGCCGTGATCGCATAGAAGTTGGATTTACAACTACCTGTGCAATCAGTGCCTATCACTACTGATGCTGTGTGTTCGAATCTCGATCAGGGCGAGGTGTACAACATTATGTGATAAAGTTTGTCAGTAACCGCGACAGGTTGGTGGTTTTCTCCGGGTTCCCCGGTTTCCTCCACCAATAAAACTGACCACCACAATATAACTGAAATATTGTTGAAAGTGGCGTTAAGCACCATCAATCAAACAAACAAACATACAAACATCAATCGTGCCCTCATCTACATTTTAATTTATCTGCTCACATTATAGATTCAGGGAGGAAACAACCATATTTGTTAAAGCGTTTAATTTGGCAGGAAATGACCACAATTTAGATTCTTATCAAAACTACTTTACACATTTATATACCTCAAAAGAAGTTAATTATACTATAAATCTATTACATTTTATAGTTATTTTTCAAACGACCCTCCTCTTTTCCACAAATAATTATTTGAAATCTTAGAATCTATAGAAAAACATTGTTTAAAATTCACACAATATTACTTCATCATCAAATAATATTTGGATGTAGCAATTTCAAACTTGCCTTAAGGTGTGTTCGATTCGATCGTCAAGTGTAAAAAGTAAATTGTTATATGTGTATATCAGTTGAGAAATCTTGTACAATCTTAAATTCCTGGAAGGCAAAATGAGTTCATTAGCAAGAAAACATCGGGTTTCCTTGTGACATGTCTTGTTATCTGGTAAAACTTGTGCTTCAACATTAGGTTTTAAGAAGTGACCAAATTTGACATCTATTTCTGTATTCCTAGTAAATTTAATGAGCAGGTGTGAAGAATAACAATTACGTGTTGCTGTTAAAAAAACAAACATTTCTCAGTTTATTAGTGTTACACAATTATTTTGTTTTAGTTTTTCAACCCCTCTCTCCTTTTCAACTTGCTCTAAAACGCATGTTAAATTATCAATTGTGAGCCAACCTTTTGTTTATTTCGTGTTATGCTTTGTACTCTTTATGTCTTATATTTGAATCACACTTGTATGAGCGCATCATTTCACTAAAAGAGGAGATTTGGACCCATATATTAGGTTTAACGCGGCCACTTGTTATTGAAAGGCCTGTACCAAGCCAGGATAGTGATTCTGTTTCTATGATTCTATGATGGAAATTTTTCCCAAAGTGTGGTAAGTTTTTATATTTTAATACTCTCATTTGCTCCTGATTTTGGCAAATAAAAAGGTCTTTTTAATACTTAAGAATTTCAAATTTTCAAGCTCTTAAATATTTTCACTGACGCCAGTGTATTTGGTTCACGATTTCAATTTCAAATTGTGCGCAAGTCCAGCGATGGGTTTGTGAAATTGTGCCGTTGTCAGGGGCGGATCCAGGATTTCAAGTTAGATTGGCGCACTTAAAATTATCGCGCCGAGAGGAGCGAGGCGCGATAATTTTGGGGGTATTTCGTGTGAAAATCACGATTTTACGCAAAAAAATCATATTTTTTTCCAATTTTAGGGGGAGGGGCGCACCCCAGGATCCGCCCCTGGTTGTGCTGTGTACATTTTTCAAAATATTTGAATAGAAGCAGAGAAGTACACAAACTATGAAGAGAACAGTATATTTGTACCGTTTAAACTAATTTTTATTAAAAATTAAATTTAATCAATTACATTCTAAAAAAAAATGGAGTTAATGCCCAAAATCTGTTCTATTGGTCTTTCTGGAACATAACAATAATAAGTTAACCTGTTACATATTTGACACCTACAAGTGTCACGGAGATAATAATCTACGTTATCAGGCGATTATCTTGTTATAAGGCAAGTGATCACTTCATATCACATTCTCATCTCAATTTTAATGACTTTAGGAGAAATTTTACATCTTTACGATATTGAAAATAAATTGAAATATTATATACTAATTTATATTTGATAGTTTTTATTTTATATTAAATGATTTTAATTTTAAAACACTGTGTAATTAAATGATTTTATTTGTTTCGAATTTTAATCGGAATTCACGGAATTGTTCTTTATGAAATTAAAATTTTGCATATACAAAAGTACTCACATTTTCTTCTCGTTTATTTAAGCAACAATGGTCCATTTATTGCACATCTTATTATATTTATTAAGGTACTATACTATATAGGTAATTTGGCGCAAATGAGTTCCTTAAGGCGCAAGTAATACCTTTGAAAGATAATATTTGGCGCAATTGATACATCTTTAAAATAGCAATTGGCGCAAATGATACATCTTTGAAATAGCAATTGGCGCAAAAGGACTGCAGTCAAATTTTGAATTTCTAAAAATTCACTTGTTTGTGCTTAAGTGTAGGTGGATAATTTTAATTTATTATTGATAAAATTTGTTTCACCAATATTCTAACTACACGTATATGTATTTCATATATGGTCATCTAACAAATGATTGAGAATAAAGAATCTTGAATCTTGAACAAGACAAGATAAGGCAAATATTTTACGAAAATCCAACCTTTTATAAAGCAACACTATTTACAATAATTTTTAAAAAATAGACTCATTAGCATATAAAATACAAGAGCTACTCTGAAAATAGTAATAAGAGACTATATATTTATAAATTCCAAATCAAAAAGAACTAATAGCATATATTAAGAATAAAGTCTACATTTCATTTTTGATAAAATTTCATAAAAGATTTTGGCTGTAAAAAAATATACAAAAATGTATATTCACATTACTACTAGAGTATTACTACATAAAATATTAATTTTTACATCCTCTGACATATTTATTAAATCTTCATTAATTACAATGGCATTATATCATCATGTATTAAGAAAAACTAATATTTTATATTGGCCAGTTACAACTTTAAAATTAAAAAATTTTATGATAATATATTTTCTGGCATTTGTAAGTATATTTGATAGGTAACATTTTATGTCAAAAGAACAGATATATTGTTATTTTGATAAACGATCAATGAACCAATTTGCAAGTTATCGGCCACCAAAGTTGAAAAGTATTTCAATTCTTGTGTGACATTTCTTATTTTCTTTATTCACAAGATGTTTGTAAGAAACAGAACCAATTAGATCAGCAATCCATACACGTGGCTCTTGACTTCGTCTCCGCCTTGGGGTGGAAACATTTCAGTGATTTTATTCAGTATCGAAATCAACCAATCAAACGACGTTTTACAAATAACCTTCCATTCTTTGAAATGTATTTTGGATAAATTAAGTTTGAAGGTTTCATTTTAACACAATTTATTGACATAGTTGAAGTTGAAACATTTACTGGATAAACAAAAATAAAAAAGGGATATTTTGACATTGTAGAGACTTAGTTAATTTGTTTTTTGAAGATTTAACATTATTTCGAAAGAAAAAAGAATGGATTTATCACCTAGGATACAGAATGATTGCCAAACTGACATTTGCAGAACTGAATTTCAAAAACAGTATCTGTCACCAAAAGCTAATGCCTTTTCAATAGATTCCATCCTTGGTCAACGAGAGGTAAAAAGTCAAGAGATCATTGAGGAACATTCTACAAGAGACCATGAACTACCAGCAACCCCTCCACATGCAGACAGTCCACCTCGTAAGTCTTTTTCTTTTCTTTTTTCAATTTCTTTACTAATATTTCAATCATAATATTTAGTCGATGCTTCTAAACAAATAGCTCAAGTAAAATTATTATCACTGAAAAATTAACTAAAATTTAAGTTATATAAACGAATATTTGTTTTATTATATTTTTTTAGTTCTTATTATTATAATTATTTTCAAACTTAAAATAACCATACAATATTTTTGTTTATTTTCTGATAAACCATCGTTGAAAAAAATTATATAAATAAGAAGATATATGTATATACACAGTCACTTGAAGTTTAAAAAATATGGGGGGAAAATAAGAAAAATTTTGACTGTGGTATATAACACAATAAACATATATATTAGCGTGAATGTGAATATTTAGCCGACAAAACTTTAGTTGTTGTTGTTTGTTTTTTGTTTTTTATTGCTATGGTCATCACATGTAGAACTTTAAAATGTTACCATTTCTCATATATATATACCTATATATTTTCTATAATTCTTTTTATGTATATCACATTTATTATATATTTAACATATTAAACATAGAATAAATCAGAAGAAGCATATTTGTATTTGTATCAGACTCTGCATTTGTATTTTATTAATATATAAGAAAAAATATTAATAAAAACACATTTTTGATTCGAGTAAAAACGTAGACATCTAATTTATTGCACACGACGCGATTCTTCTAAAAAAAAAAATAGTGCAAATCGTTGTTGAAGAAATACATCATTTATCTGAATAATAATGAAAATTATTGTTATTCATTTTTTAAATAAAAAATAGTCAAAACTAAGACAGCTAAAAATATAGATGATTATGAAATATTGGTGGTAAAAAAATAATAGGTAAATTGTGTTATTTGTTTTAGAGAGTATTATAACAGACGATTCAAGTTCTGAATACAAAGCACGAGGAACCAAAACTCCACAAACAGAACCGGAACCGTATACTGGTAGTCTGCCAAATATAAAATGTCGGCTAGAAACCAAAGATCTCTGGGACAAATTCAACGACATTGGTACCGAGATGATTATCACTAAAACTGGAAGGTAATACATTTTACTACTTTTAAAAAATATATAAAATAAATGGTTTTGATATGAATTTATGCAATTTCTGGTCAAATTTAATTTGGACAACATTTTCAATAGGAACAAACATATTGTTAGCAGAAGATTACGTGCGATATAGGTTAACACTTGTACATGGTGTATCATATTTATAAAGTTAATATCGAATGATACACTCGAAGTAATATGTATAATATTTATATAGCACAATGTAGCACAAGTAAATAAACATATTTTTGCACATTTAATCAATTTATTGTAATGACAATTCATTTTTATAATTAATGAGTATAATGGTAACCACAATTACAATCCAGACCATCTTATTCTTAATGTGATTATATAAATACTTGGCAATTTATTTTTTATATAAAATTGATATAGAATAATATTTCCAGATATTATTCTTCTAAATACACCACACCAGGTTCAATCACGGTATATCGTCCCCTTTTATGAATTGAACAATTTAAACAATCCATTGGTGACTAAAGCTATCATCGCTGATAAACATTAATTAAAGCATACTAAGTTTATATCATTTTATTTCAGCACATGATTGTTCATCTATCATCTCCAAAATTTGACCCTCTTTAACAAACAATGAATTTGTCGGAAAAATCTTTCCAATTACTTAATTCTTTTATTTTATGGCAAATTGAACAATTAAGCGTACAATGGTGTTGATGATTTTTAAGCGTTTTATGATGGGCGAGATTTCGCACTTCTGATATCAGTTATATTTCAATCCCTGTAAAAAAAGATCCTATCTTTTTTATTTAAAATTTGGTAAAGTTTTGTTTAAAATATAGTATGTAAATGTAGGCATGTACTTGTCCCCAAATGGTATTAAAATTATTATGTAAAAAATAGCAAATATTAATAATAAAATTACAATATACTAAACTTGTTTCATACAGAAAACTAGATATTTGTATTTCTACAAAATTTTCCGAATTAAAGATCAATTAATTGAGGATTGTTATCAGTTTAATGTGTCATTTCAACACTTGTTCAAGTTAGATGATTCCTAAAAGAATCGCTGATTAAATAGATGTATATCTGGGAAAAGAACAAAACCTTTAGAGATGAGAACCCGTTAACACTTTGAATTAAAATTAGTCATCATCAAGAACTCCAAACCTTTTCAATTTGTTTTACCTTTAGAAGTTCAGGTATTTCTGAAAGGTACGCAGCTTTGATGTTAGAAATATTGTTCCAGATGGAACTGTTCCGACCGTGAGAAACTGTTTTCATTAATGATTTATTTTAGGTTATTAGCTATACCTTTCAAATAAATCCTTTACATGAAAAATATCTCATCAATAGTCTATCTGACGCCTTGTTTACTTTTTAATTTCTTAATAGCCCGAAACTTACATTGAAGCTTGATTAAAGGACAGAATTAAACGATGATTAAATTTGTAAATGGGATGAGAGGTTCCCACCCATACCTTTCGTTGAATAGACACCAGCTTCATCACTTCGTGTCCATCCGTTCCCCTCGGGCTAAATCTATTGTATACATATAAAGTTAATGGGCAACGAAACATATTTTGTTAGTGAGTGTTGTGATAACAATATGTACTATGGTCATCCATAGAGAAAAAAGTACTAAATGTATAGTTAGGTTTAAAATAAAGTACTGTACTGCATTTTCTAATGCAGCTAAAAATGAAATACCTTTTCTGATTGGATGGTGTTAACTATTTGACGACATCAATTACACTATTGATGCCGACAAACAGTTTGCGCCTGTTGAAACAATAAATTCAGTTAAAGTAAAATAAAGTTTATTAATTAGAAATTTTATTAGAGTGGAGATAACTGTCATGTATTTCAAGATTTGCCAGCATCAATTCTGGCTTGATGGACGCAAATGACTGTTTACTGGCTTCACAAACGCGTTGCCGGTAAGCTCAATTTGCAACCATCAAACCGATAGTTGACGCCGGAAAATCTGCAAATATACGATACAATTTTCTCTAAAGTTAGCGCTAAGTCATTCTTCTATATGTAATTAGATCGGCATATTAATTGAGGTGGGGGGGGGGGGGATAAAACATATTTTTCTGGTTGCAAAATGTGATCCTTAGAATATGTTTTTTCTTTTAATTTCATTTAATGACTTAAAACATATTAACTGATATTTTCCCCTTCTGCACTAGAATGAGCACCAAATTATCCAACTGACGAAACCCTATCGTCAATATATATAACAAACGATTAGCCCCTCTAATTAAATTAAATTTTAACCTCCCCCCCCCATTTTCCCCTGAAATATACAACAGTAGACACCTGTCAAAGTAGAAAAAAAACCTTTTCTTATCTCTAAGTTCGATATTTCAGCACTGAATGCAAAATTGTAAACTGAGCCAAAATAGAGATATCTGATACTGTTACAATAAACACACCATATTACTTGTGATGTAAACTTTGAATTTAATTTGTCACTGTAGCGTGTAATCTGTTTGTTATATCTAAGCATTGAAACACGAAACATGGTTAATTTTCTGTCCCCAACTACTGAAAATGACGAGAACTAACTGAAACCCATAATTTACGAATTACCACAAATAAAAAGGAGGTGTATCACGCAAAACGGCCATTCGATGCATGCATGGTTTTTGTATTGATAATGGTTGAAAGGAAATATTGTATGACTTTTACCAACAAAGGGTCATATTTCACCATTTTAGTCGTGGTGAAAAATCATTTAAAATCGAACAAACACGCAATAAAGTGACATATAGGTGTTTATGATGATAATGTAATATGTTTCTAATGGGGAATTTTAACTTACAACCTCATAAATACCTCTTAACAAATAAACACTAGTTCATCACACATCATGGCTCACGCTTTCATGTGATTCGTGTGATTTAAATAGGTAGTTCGATATAACAGAATAATTTCCTTTCAAGAACTCTAAATAGAGAACTACAAATTAAAGTGACATAATATGAGACGAATTTTATTTCTTATTCGCCTTGATTATTACTTGGCAACATGGTTCTTATCCATAATTTGTATTTTTCAATTACAGACGCATGTTTCCAACAGTACGTGCATCCTTCTCAGGGTTAGAGGCAGATGCAAGCTACGTCATACTGTTAGATATAGTACCAATAGACAACAAAAGGTACCGGTATGCTTATCACAGATCATCCTGGTTAGTGGCTGGGAAAGCCGACCCCCCTTTATCCACAAGACTTAGTCAACACCCGGATGCTCCCTTTTCAGGACTTCAACTGCAAAAACAGACAATTTCATTTGAAAAGTTGAAGCTTACAAACAACTTACTGGACAAAAACGGACAGGTAATTGAGATTTGTAGTGTTATTATTATTTTGCAATATTTCAGCCATATCGTGGCGTGAAATTTAAATTAAACACATTAAAATCAAATCATTTAATGTGGGTTTAAGACATTACACATATAAATATATAAAGTGATACAAACAAGTTAAAAGGACAAAATATTAATTAAAATATTTTACAATTGAGTTCTTAAAAAAACAAACAAAAACACGTAATATTGAACCCCATGCGATAATTGTCAACAAATATTTTGAAGCGTTGACTGTGCAAAATGTTCGTTGGATATCACGAACATCTATCTGGTCGTTGGATATCATTTATGATATTATTATGCGTCATCCGAAAGTCAGGATGCATAAATTCAATAATTAACCAGAAAACATATTGTAGATCACAGTTAATACTATTTAATATAATAAAGTCGTGTAATATTTATAATTTTATATTTTTAATAGATCATCCTAAACTCAATGCACAAATACCAACCACGTGTCCACATCGTGAAACGTCAAGCAGACGACAAAAGTCCAATTACAGATCTTGAGAATGAAGAATATAGAACCTTCGTTTTTCCTGAAACAGTGTTTATAGCTGTCACGGCTTATCAGAACCAACTGGTAATTATTATGTTTTCTTTAGAAAGCAAAGCGCGTGTGTTTTTAAAAGAATCATTTATGTTATGAAGTATGAGTTAGAAGTTAGTGAGTGATTGTTATTTATCGTCAAGCGATCATTTTTCAGCTATATCATGGCGAGAACAAATTGTATTTCGATGAGATAAGAATGATGCACTAGACTAATAAGCTTATTCTTTGATCTTGTTCCTGTATACTGCTTGCTTAGCTGAGAACCAGCGAATACTAATGTTATAGTCTCTGGTTTGACCCGACCGCATGATTTTTTTAAAGTAATATATAGCCATATATCTCCAAGTTCTAGATATGCAATTAATATAATATTAATTGTGTATATTCGGTTGCAAATATATAGCATGTAGAAAGTCAAATAGTGCAATGATCGATGAGCATGACATCATAATCTCCAACACATATCTATAAATAGATGTCATAAATCAAAATTCACTCGCGTTTTTTAAGTAAGACATACATAGAGGAGGTGATTAGATTTTTCATCTACATTTTTAAGTTTTAAAAATTTGTGGTCTTTGAAGGATCGAATTTGCTTCGTAGGGTAAAATTTATCTTTATCTGTGATGAAAATCTCTTCCGCTGCAACAGCTTTGGATTTTGTGATATACAGTATCATTTTCCCGCCGTGTAAATCAACCTCATGGTCTAGAGGTGAATTTCTGACAGTAAATAATACAATTAAAATTAAATAATCACGCAATTTTAACAAAACGCACGAAGCAGTTAACGAAATGATGAGACATACAAACCCTGACGTCTGCTTATGTTTCAAACGTCTGCTAACTGCCAAACTGCACAAAGTAAATGTATCCCATCATTTTATTAAGAAGGTTTTGTTGCTTTGATTCGGTGATAAGAATCTTATTATAACTTAATCACTGTTAGACTGAAAGAAGATACTGCCACTGCCCTTTTCAGGGTCAATAAAACACATTCGACACCCAGTCTAGAAGTAATTTGCTGCGGGTCTGTGATAATCACGTCCGTCATATTGATTTCAAAATTTGTGTGGTCGAAATCATTTCAATACTTTTTGGCATGCGATAACACAAACGTTTTTTTAAATTAGTGTTTCTTTTATTTCAGATAACCAAATTGAAGATTGAAAGTAACCCATTTGCCAAGGGATTCAGAGATTCAAGTCGACTGAGCGATATTGAAAGGTAACATTTTAACAGATTTACAATATTAATGGTAATAAGAACAAACACGTGATATTCACTTGCTACGAACAAAAATATTTAATTTTGCATTCACAATAATGTTTGCCTTTTACACATATGCAGTATTGAAAATAAATGTACCCATCTTGTTTGAAACAGTTAGCATTTCACTATTTGACCAGTTATATATATTTATTTTTCAGAGAGACGATGGAATCCCTATTAAATAAACATGGCTTCCCAAGAGTCCCTTTCCCGTTTCAAATCGATGACGACACACTGCAACAGAGAGACGCCTTTCTAACTAGAGGTATGTATAGTGTCTGTGTTTGTAATAAGTTAAGCTTAAAAAATATTCAACATGAAATATGAAATATCTAATACTGTAAAAGTAAACATCATGCCTTGATGTCAAAATGCATGTCTGTGTTTACAATTGGATAATCTCCCGTGTTCATATACATCCATATCCTTCCTTACTAATTTTTAGAATAATCATTTAACATGTTAAATAATCTTTGGTATTATAGAAATCTGAATTTGTCAGCATATAGTCTTTGTGTAGTGTTAATCATGATTTTCTTCTTATTTTTGTAGATGGAAATTTCCCATTTGGTATGTTACCAATATCAACTACAATGTTACCAAGCCTTCCGTTTGCATCAATAGACTCTCGTTTAATGCCGAGTTACAGCAGTGTGTTAATTAACAATCAAAGTGAACATGAAGCAATGTTTAGAAGTAGTATGCTCAGAAGCCCCTTACAGCCAGCACCAGTTTCTAGTCTACATTCGAATCATATGTACCGATATCATCCATACTTATCGAAACCTGGTCATGCCTGAGTCTAATAGGTTGCCTCAACGGTGAATATTGGTGTAGACATATCGCATTCCATTTGCGAAATAAGCTGCAGTTGTGAGGTACCCTGTGATACTGGTATTACAGTATACGTTAGACGTCGTTAGTCTGATGACATCTGTTCTAAGAGGTGTGTCTTTCGTACCTTTCCCGACTTTATTATTTTGTCGTTCGCATACGTAATGAAGACCCCAGCAGTAGAAGACCGTCAACAATAGCTCCAAGGCAGCATATGAGTCTTTCATTTTAGACAATTTCTTTGGTTAATCTAGAGAGTATTAAACCAGTGTGAGTGAAATGAGTAGTATTCAAGAAGACTTAGTTGCATGCATTTTTGAGTTTGTGATAAACAAAATTATTCATTAAGGTGCTTATAAAATGAATGTATTTAATTTAATGTGTTATAATTTAGTATTGTTGATGATAAATAAATAGAATGACTGATCAGTGTGTTATTTCGTTGTACATCCATATTTATTTTAGATGGTTTAGGTTTATGGTGCTTAGCGCCACATTCAACAATATTTCAGTCATATCGTGGTGTTCAGTTTCATTGTTGGAGGAAACCGGAGTACCCAGTGAAAGCCACCGACCTTCCACAAGTCACTGACAAACTTTATTACATAATGTTGTATCGAGTACATCTCGCCTGAGCGGGATTCAATCTCACAACGTTAGTGGTGATAGGCACTGATTGCATAGGTAGTTGTAAATCCAACCTATTTTCGATCACGACCACGACGGCTCCCTAGCTTCAATAACAAATGTAAGAAGATATAGTTTGCAATTGTTATACAGTATGAATTGTCTGAATAAACAATATACCCATTATAAATATTGTACATCTCTGAGAAGCACATTTTTAAAACTATTTATTGCATTTTACTCACATTTGGAAAATATTTTCATGACTTCAACAATTCACTAAGAGGGGAAGTTTGGATTCATATAATTAGCTTATCTTCGCCACTAGTTATTGGGTTATTGAAGTACCTGTACCAAGCCAGGAAAGCGAGCGATCAAGTATATGTGCTAGGGGTGTCGATTATGCCTCTTTTTTTCACGATTTTTCTATTTGGTTTTGGGACTGTTCCGACAGTGTGGTATGCTTTGGGACTGTTCCGACAGTGTGGTATGCTTTGGGACTGTTCCGACAGTGTGGTATGCTTTGGAACTGTTCCGACAGTGTGGTATGTTTTGGGACTGTTCCGACAGTGTGGTATGCATTGGGACTGTTCCGACAGTGTGGTATGTTTTGTGACTGTTCCGACAGTGTTGTATGCTTTGGGACTGTTCCGACAGTGTGGTATGTTTTGGGACTGTTCCGACAGTGTGGTATGCTTTGTGACTGTTCCGACAGTGTGGTATGTTTTGGGACTGTTCCGACAGTGTGGTATGCTTTGGGACTGTTCCGACAGTGTGGTATGTTTTGGGACTGTTCCGACAGTGTGGTATGTTTTGAGACTGTTCCGACAGTGTGGTATGTTTTGGGACTGTTCCGACAGTGTGGTATGTTTTGGGACTGTTCCGACAGTGTGGTATGTTTTGGGACTGTTCCGACAGTGTGGTATGTTTTGGGACTGTTCCGACAGTGTGGTATGTTTTGGGACTTGTTCCGACGGTGTGGTATGTTTTGGGACTGTTCCGACAGTGTGGTATGTTTTGGGACTGTTCCGATGGTGTGGTATGTTTTGGGACTGTTCTGACAGTGTGGTATGTTTTGTGACTGTTCCGACAGTGTGGTATGTTTTGGGACTGTTCCGAGTGTGGTATGTTTTGGGACTGTTCCGACAGTGTGGTATGTTTTGGGACTGTTCCGACAGTGTGGTATGTTTTGGGACTGTTCCGACAGTGTGGTATGTTTTTGGACTGTTCCGACAGTGTGGTATGTTTTGGGACTGTTCCGACAGTGTGGTATGTTTTGGGACTGTTCCGACAGTGTGGTATGTTTTGTGACTGTTCCGACAGTGTGGTATGTTTTGGGACTGTTCCGACAGTGTGGTATGTTTTGGGACTGTTCCGACAGTGTGATATGTTTTGGGACTGTTACGACAGTGTGGTATGTTTTGTTTGTTTCTCATTTTATTCTACAATTTAAAGAACGACAGCCTAAAAAAACGTTATTGTACAACTCTGGGTAAGACATTTTAAAACTAATAGTGCAGAACTCTAAGAATAACATTACAAAACTGATATTGTACAATGCTGGGAATGAAACTTTTACAACTCTGAGAACAACATTTTTGAAACTAACATTGAACAACTCTGACGGTGACATTTTAAAAATTGGTTGTATAACACTGACAACAAAATACAGAACACATCTATCAGAAGACATCATAAATACCTATAAACATTCTTATAGAGGACAACAATAACTTATACAAAGTTAATGTTTAAGATAACAATGTTGTGGGTAATTAGTGTATTATTCAACTTTAAAACATCATATTTAAAACCTTTCAACCATTTAAACTGCATATCTCATGTTATTATGATGATCGTAACCTATGTCACCCTGTTTACACAGTAATGGGTTCAGATATATAATTATTGAACTGTGTAAAAGCTCTAGTGTCTTTAGATTGATACATTGTTATGAAGTATTCAGAATGTATTTCTTTGTGAAGCTTTAGCCATATCGTTACTATATTTATAGAATTCTGTTAAGTGTTTATATGTACTGCATGTCATATATTACCTTATTTTAATGGTTTTATGCTACGGAGTTTCATGTTTTGGATTACTTTATTTTGGTTCGGGTTGCCTGCAAGATTTTCTTGGTTTATCAATACGTAATCTGAATGATTTAATTCCGCCACCTTTTTGGAAATGTCTGTATTAAGCCATGAAAGTGACCGGTGATGTATATGTGTATTAGAGGTATCGATTGTGCCTCTGATTTTTCTCTTATTACATGTATTTAGACGCTTTTAAATGTTTACACAAACTTGTTATTTCTTATTCTTCTTCTTTAGAGCTTGTGTATAAATGTTGCTTGTAGACTGGCAAATTGTCTAATCGTTTTTCTACTTATTTCTATTCTAAATATATGTACCACTGTCTCCTCTGGTGATATAGTAATTGCAATATTGATATTAGCATAAGAATCGTTTGAAGTCACCAAAGACGTAATCAGTAGGCTGAAATCCAAGAACAAGCAATACAATGGCCAGATGAAAAAGAAAACAGATGGTCCACAAAACACCACACAGAAAATCAAAGATTCTGCGATACAAGCCCTCCTAAAACCCGGAAACCAAAACTTATTACTAGCCCTTGTTACTACAAGGGTTAATCACACTACTTCCCACGTTATTAAAAGAACGTAAGAAGCTAGAAGTTTGAAAATACCAAAGGGTTAATCAGAATTCGTAAATCGAAGGACAGACAACACAATGACCAAAAGAGAAAGGACAAAAGGACAAACAATGATCTACAAAGCATACAAATAAAACTAAAGATCGAGTAATACGAAACCCGGGGGTGAACTCATGTGCTCCAGATGGGTGAGCAGTTCCTGGTCCACTAATTAATCTAGTTAGAAACACGGTGATAAGTGATAAAAAAAAAGTGATGATCAACAAGTCCATCACTATCAACTAAATCTCACCTCAAATATTAGAATACTTGGCTACACAAATGACGAGAGACGCATATACATTTATTTATGACATGGCAATTTCAATAAAATTTTGGTTAGAAGGTTGTCTTTGTTTCCATAAAATTTCTACACATGGCCTTGTGTACGTTCTAACATTTACTGGATGGTTAAGGCCATATTACCTTTTAATAGTACAAGTATTATAGGCAGACAACTTCTATGTCGCCAAGAATACATACATCATATAAAAACTTCAAGATTAGGTCTCAACTCTCTATACAACAAAACTGTTCGCCCAGCTATACATTCACATGTGTGGAAAACACTAAGAGGGGTAATCAGAGACTATAAATAGAAAAAGGACAGACAAAATAATGATAAAAAAGAAAAAATAATGATTTACAAAATACTAGACAGAAAATCAAAGATTGAACAATACGAACACCAGTTAGACCCGGTGTGAATTTAGGTTCTCCGGAAGGGACAACAGTGTTTGTTCCACTGTTAGTGGTATCTGTCATGAGTGATGATGAGTTGCAGCTCGATAGAATTGCACGTCAAGCTACGCTCCTGGTACATATTTCCTTTCTTTAGGTATGTAAAAGGTAGTGCATATTTGGTTGTATTCTAGAAAGCGCTGTATTAATGAAACGTGGTTAGATAGCATAGCTATATATGGTGTTTCATCGACTCCTTATAAGGGGAAACATTGTCAGTTTGTTTAGTTCTACAGATTTATAGTTCAACTATCACGTACAACTGCTATAACATTTGGAGGTTCTAAAAGATCAATTCTAGCCAAAGTTTTGCTTTGAATTTAAGCTAGCATGCAACAGGTAATTTCGAGAAAATATTTTGATATTAATTAAATTCAAATAAATCGTCATATTTTTTTATTTAAAAATTCAACTTTGACTTTATTTAATAAAAACTATTTCAATTGATATCATATACAAAGGTGTTTTATTATGTCAGAGATTGGTACCTGGTACTTAGTCTATTAATTTTGGCTAATTTCTGTTAATATAGATGTATGAGTGATGACGTGACCTTGTGCCATTCAGAAGATCTTCGGTCAATCAGTATGTGGCAGGTAAAACAACTCTCAACGTAGGTGTCAAATGAAAAATACACGCAATCCTTAAAATGACATGTTTCGTTTCTATTATAATATACGATACAAAGATTGCTTTCCCTGCATAATATTAAGGCAAATTTTGTTATATATACCGGCCACAACGTACAGTAATTAATTTCTTTTTTCGGTTTTAGGATATAACATTTCAATCCTGTCATTGCTAAGGTAATTAATGAAAGGTGTAGAACAGAAGCAATACATTATTTTTTAATGCTGGTTTAAAGGTAATGAAAGAAAACCATAAATCAGGTATATCACAGGTGTCAAAATATATATATTTTACAAGTATTTTAAAAAGTGTCAACACTCTGGGTCACATAGGTCTTACTTTTCTTATTTATTTCACGATAAGATCTTGACAAATTTCTGTCTTTTGTACAAAGATACACATCGGCAATCAATACACAGGTGCTAATCTGAAATGTTAATCTGGTGACCGGAAGTGCAATCTTATTCGAAAAAAACAAACAGAGAAATAGTTTCAAGCTATTTCTTGTATGTAAAATATAAGTGTACTTTTAAAAACAGGTTGACAGGACTCTGACATGGGTGTCTATTACAATGAAAATAGAGATATCTAATTTAGTGCGCACAACGGGGTTCTGGAATCACCTGTATCAGGTACTCTCAAAGTGAAAAAAATTGGAAAGGTAAATAACTTAAAAGTTTTTGGGAGCAAGTAAGTCTAAGGGTATAGACAGGATAACCAACATTGACTAAGGTTACTGAAAGAGATTGAACCTAACTATTTACGTTATTTGTGTTTGTTTGCGCATAGTGGCGTCCAACGCATATTGTGTTGTGTTTTTGTTTTGTTTGTCCCCGTCTTCTGTACCCATTGTTGCCAGTTTCTCTGGATTGTCCATTCTTGATCACCCCTAAGTTTTTCGGAATTGGCGTTATACAGTAATCCCTCACTCATTACATTATTTTTGTTAGTTTGTGGATAGTGGTGTCCAACACATATTGTGTTGTGTTTTCGTTTTGCTTTCCTTTGTCTTGTTTTTCTTCGTCTTCTGTACCCTATGCTGCCAGCTTCTCTGTATTGTCCTTTTTGATTGTCCATTCGGTATTCTCTAACGTTTATTTAATGAATAACATAATTTAGCGACTGTAAATTTTAAACATAGATATATCTAATAAACCAAAGATGTTCCAGTCAGTATATTGGAGCAGAACATATTGGTATGTAGACATGCCTTTAGGTACAATTGTTTTAAATGACACTTAACATCGCAAATAAATAATAATTCAATTGTAAACCTCTGTGTTTCTTATCAAAACACTCACAGTACATTCTTGACTGTTTTATGTCGATTTCATAAATCGAATATGGACATAAAAGGTGTAAGTCTTTCTTGTTTATTATCGTGCCGGATGTAGCACTGAATGTTTTAGAAAAATAATTAGTACACTCAATCTCTATTATAGAATTATTTCATTCGTAAAACAGTTTTATGCCCATTGTCCAAAAGGAAATATTATATTGGTTTTATTTGATTTGAAAGACAGCCAGTGCACCAAGTTTCCCACAAGCAATTAATTGTTTTAAATTAGACTAATGAAACTTTATACTTGCTAAGTGAATCACGAGGGATACCATAAATGTGAGGAATAAAATCATATTTCAGTTAGTAATGTAAATGAGAAAATTATATAATTAAATAATAACTGTTTATTTAAGACTTGATTGATCGCTATCTAGCCCCGTCAAACGTTAGCACCTGGCCCATGCGTCTTGGCACCCATCGTGATAATCTAATCACCTCCAAACCTCCATTACCGAATTTGTTATCAGTTCTGTTCGGAGTCTTTCGGGAAGATCTGGTATGCAAAATCAAACGGCCGAACTAATCAATGTTAATTGTATTCTCCCAATTGTCCAATTTGTACATATCATCAATACTTTTCTTTACACGTCGTCAATTTGAACATGTTATTCCGACCGCTAATTAAATCTTCTTCTCTTCTTCAACCGGAATTATTGTTGAATACTCTGTTGATAAATTATCTGTGTTACATCTCCAAGTCACAGAATGTAGCTGATTAATTTATCTATCGTTCTATCAACCATTTGCATATTGTTCAATAGGAATTTATTACAAGATAACTCCCCCTTATTACATTTAATAAAGAAATGTCGTATATCTAAAATGTGCGTAAATTTAATTTTCTTCAATTTTTACAGCAATTGTGTAATTAGGAAAATGAGTTGCGTAATACATTAGGACATTTTAAGAATGGAAAAACATTTGTGTTCCGAACGTTATATTGTTGTTTTGGGTGTCGTTGAAACAATTAAGAACTAATATCTGGTTTTTCCCAGATTGATAACAATTCCCCAGAAATAACTTTTAGAAACTAATTATAATTTGATTTGTTTCCAAAGAAAACAATGTATTTTTTTAATAGTGTCCATCATGATAACATAGCAACTACACAGAATATTTGGTATTTTCTTTTTCAAATTTGCACTGACATGGTTAATCAAATATTGTTGGAAAATTACAATTCCAAGATTTCAAGATTTCAAGATTCTTTATTTTTCATTCCTGATTAATGTACTTGATCAAAACTAAGCTTCACCTCTCTGAGAAATAGGTGACAGTAGATTTTGGCTATCTTGTTTACTCATGTTAGCTTACTTCCTTCCAAAGACTTTTAAAATGATTTGGCTTTCCAACCTCATGACTATATGTATGAGCATACTTTATGCTTGTTATTCCAGATACGTGTCGTGCGCATTAAATTGGATATATACGTTTATATGACATAAAATCCAAAATATTCTTTTGGAAATTGCATACATTTTCACCATAATTAGAAAAATGTATTTCCTACTTTGATACACTTTAATACACTATAACCGCCACGATATCACTGAAATATTGTTCAGAGTGCCGTTATACACCATAACCCTACCACTAATCATACTCTGATACACTTTGATACACTACAAACGCCACGATATAACTGAAATATTGTTCTGAGTGCCGTTATACACCATAACCCTACCACTAATCATACTTTGATACATTTTGATACACTACAACCGCCACGATATAGCTGAAATATT
>MJUT01006032.1:164153-185195 GCA_002080005.1 Gigantidas platifrons
ACTTTGATACACTATAACCGCCACGATATAATTGAAATATTGTTGAGAGTGCCGTTATACACCATAACCCTACCACTAATCATACTTTGATACACTTTGATACACTACAACCGCCACGATATAACTGAAATATTGTTGAGAGTGCCTTTATACACCATAACCCTACCACTAATCATACTTTGATACATTTTGATGACATATTTCGGTTTATTCTGTGTTTTTAATTAATATGATTTGTGTTTTTATTTCTACAGATAAATCTATCTCTATTTTTATCTTGAATATAAGTATATTTTCCGGTGCTCACATTATTTTGTTTCTGGGTGAAGATAAACGTGATTGTTTGGCATGTCAGAGAAAAGAAAGGACTTGATTTTCTACTTTGCCATGTTTTTCCAGATGACACAATCAGTGACACTTTCTGTGTGACTACTACAACACAATTCTTCATGGAAAATGTCACCGTTATGAAAATACAAAAATACCTTGTTAAACATGTTTAAACATTTAATTGTTTGTATAAATTTGAATGTCCAGAAGCGAATGGCATTTCAACTAATTAAAATCAAGCACAGAAGGAATACATATCTTCATGTAAATCTTTTACCTCGGGTTTGATTTTACAGTAAAATATGTTTTTTTAGTTTCAAATATCTTTATTCTCATGCAGCCAAATACATTGGTAAAGAGAAAAATAACAAAACAAGACTATTTACAATATATACAGACATGAGGGTAACTGGGTAACTATGTAAAATGTATAATATGCATGACTGGTTTTGGTTTTTGTTTTTCGTTGTGTTACCTATGCATGTTTATACATCATATATAAAATGTTCCCAATGCATAGATAATATAGGGGATGAAAATTATTTTTTATTATATTGTCTATTAAATGCAGATCAAATAGGTATTCAAAACATGTATTTAAAATGTACACTGGTGCAAATTATCTTTATAATTACTGTCATGGAACATGAATTGGCTTCATAGTAAAGTTGCAAAAATATTTTGTTAAATATGACACGTTTATTCTTGGTTGACATTTAACATTGTAACTTTGAAATCCATTTGTAAAATCAGAGACATGCAAATGCATGGTTTTATATAGATAAATATATGAACAAGGAAAAACCATGCCTTGTACCATTTTGATATATTCATAATACATGCAAAAGTAAAATGTAGGTTTCAACATATCTCTTCTTGATGTAGATTTTGTGATGCACCGTTCGGAGTTGTTTCGGTGCTTTTGATTGGGTTTTGTCTTCGAACTTTTCTGTTTTATTTTATGTTTTTTGCTTAGAACCATGAAAATGTATTTTGTGCCAGAAGGAATTTCTGGTTGTATATTTTACCATCATACTGATTTTCAGTTGTAGGTGTATATTGAACAATGTTACACGTTTATGACTCTATCGAGTAGCTGTATTATTATAATTAAGTATTTCCAGCCACACGCTCACAAAGCAAAATCACCAAGGTTATAATTATATTCTAAAAAATTGAGAGATCAACATGTCATACGTGGTTTCTTAATGATAATGGACAATGTCTTAAGCGGCCATTAAGTTTCTTGGATATTGCTTATTCGTTTCCTGCCTGCGGTCAGAGCGACAATAATTGTTTAATTATATAGTACAATATGTAACCTTTCTAAGAAATCAATCTCTTTATATCTAAGGAGTGTGTTATCAGCATTTGTATCTTGTCTTAATTAGTATAAACACACTTTTTAACAATAATTTAGATACTAAATAAACGGTCCATTACAGGTCTAATAAAGTACTTTACAATAATTATTTATGTCAAATAAAATTTATCTCTCGATACAATAAGCTTGATATCTTATCAATGATTTTTTATGACAGTTTTGATTTTTTTTTTAACTGAGAATATACACTATAATACTTGATGCTTGATACTTAATACGATGTGTTTGATTGATTAGTATTGCTGAACACCAACAGTTGCAAGATTTCATCTGGATATTGGTGAAAAAAAATAAAACCGTAAATATCAAGTTTAGTGTGCACGACGTGTTTCTGGAATGACCTTCACCTTCAAACAAAAAGTACGTTTGTGTAGCTTTAGATAATATTATAAAAAAGTGAATTACTTCAGAACAATTAAAAGGCCTTTCCATGTAAAACTTTCTCTCAAAAGTTGACTTATCATTTATTAAACATTTTCTGCATCCATTTTCCGTTTTCGGTTAACAAATATATGTCGTGTGATGGAGTTGTGTTATCCTGATTAATAAATGGTTACTAGGCATTTTTCGTACGAAATAGTGACTGTTTCTGTTAAAATTGTATGGTGTGATATAGTAAATCATATCTTGGTGCTAGAAGCATTTGTACTTCCGGTTTCAAAATAATATCACGTTGGGTTAGAAAAAAAATGTACCATTATTTGATAGTTCTTGGTCCCCTCCTTAAAAAGATACAAGATCGACGGGGATGTTTTTCACCTCCATTTTCTTAAATGATCACCTATGGTTAGAAAAACATGCAAATAGATAGACCTGGCACGAAAGATTCAAAAAATATATGGTTGCTAGTGATTTTGTAAACTTCTGGTTCCACAAACAGTTACTTCTGGCAATAAAATATACCATTTGATTTTTGACCACTAGTGTAAAAATATTACTGCTAGGGACTTTTTTTTCCTTTTTTTTTATATCTTGATAAGCATATGACCCCTCATACAGAAAAAAAACATTTAAAAGTAGAATTGTATTTCGTCATTTCTATCAGCAAATTATAAAACTAAAGCCTAGTTGAAAAGATACTTTGGTTGTGACGACAATATATTACAAGATATGCAATGTATATCAGCCGAGTTATCATAGCAATGTTACCACTCATGTATTGTGCTAAAATATTTAAAACGACCAATAGTAACAGGCAGTTGCTTACTATAAGATGGTTGCAAGGAACAAAAACAAGACACTCATATCTTGTGGACTATTAATCCCCAAGGATTTACTCCCAGCAGTCAACATTTCGGCGCTTACATGGTTTATTTGAAAGTTACACGTAGATATCTAATTTAGTGCGCACTAGACATAGATTGTATTAAGCCTAAATTTATCCTCCGTCAGGCATATGTTACCTTAGACGATTTAGGATAACATGTTTAGTTGCTTTGGCTTACTTGGCTTACTTGCTCCTATCTAAATCGTTTGGCTCACCAATATTTTGACTACGAGCATAGTTGACTAATGATATTCCAAAATATGCTGCTTAAATGCATGAGCCTCTTATTTTTAGCTTGCTTTTGTTCAGTTGATATCTGCTTCTGTATCTTGTGTGTATATTGAATTGCATAAATTGATGTATGTTTTTATTTACTTAGTAATACATGTATGTTTGTATGCATGATTGAATGTGTTGTTTTGTTATATACTATAGTCGATTTTAAAAGCTCACTAGAGCTTGTGTTATATGGATGCTTTATATCGATTTTAAATAAAACATTGAATTTGAATTTGAATTTAGAAACGCATAATGCTCATGATGTTTTATTTGCTACGTCCCCTCTTAAAGTTTTATATACGATACGTCCCCCACAACCAGCGGGGTTCCATTTCGAAGTGAAGTGCTTATATCCAGAAGTAGAGACACTTAATATCCCATTTCTATATCATGGGTCCTCTCGAGGGGGCGTTGTGGTTCGTATTACAAAACTAGAAAACAAATATGTTTGAACAAAACCAATATTAAACGACCGAAATACAACTTTTTGTAGTATGAATTTGAAAGATATAATTTCACACCGAATGATTTCTAAAATGTGTGAAATAAAAATGGCAGTAAAATTACATATAAGCCAACAGAGCAAGGTACAAAGTATTTAGTCTTTCACATTGATAATTATATGTTTGACCTAAAATTGAATTAGCTGGGGACATTTAGTACCGTAAAACCCCAAAAGAAATGGATATTTGTACGGACCTGTTTATGCGAAACTAAATATTGAGCATATATAACTATGATGATTATACGCTGTCGTAGTATCTATTGTGGTTCCCGTGTCTAAATTATGGGAGTACAATATGATAAATTCACTGTAGATAGATACAAGTCAGGGTCGTACTCTGACCATCAACGCACCTGTGTTAATCAGATTAGAATCAGGTGAGCAGATAAATAGTCTACGATATCCAATATCAACTTATACCCGGTATTTAGACCTTTCGACAAAAATCGCGATGCATGAGTCCTTCATGTCGTAAATCAGATGTGTGTGATCGTTTGAAAACATCATTTAATACGAGTGAAAATTTGATATTGTAATTAAAATTAGCTCTTGGTTAACGGAGTCGTTTTCTTTTGTTTCGGACAAAACTCTTGTAAAATTTGTAATAGTTATGAACTAAACAAGTGTATAATCGAATTAGGGTGCAGCTATGACGCCTCACAAATTTAAATGTTGCATTTCGAACTAATGTTTAAAACCAAAACTAGTAATTAGTGGGTGGGGATCATGTAAATTGTTAATTTCATTGTCGCATACAACACTTTTCTGGTCTTGCATACAGACAATAATTAGCTTAATTTAGTTGCCAAAGAGAATCACTTTGCATTTGTTGTACTAGTATTATTTTAACAGTTACCAATGAAGACTCCCTTTCATAATAAACCGTTCCCATGCTAACAATTAAATCATAAGATTGTTAACATTGAATCCATGTCATGCAGTTCAAACCTAGGTTATAGACATTATCGGGGAGCAATTATTTCATTCATAAGGACAGAATTATTTCGGTAGAAACCAATATAATATAAATATTAATGATGAAATGAAACAAAAATACCACACCGTCAGAACAGTTCCTAAATCGAAATAAGAACATGTAAGACACGGAGGTAAAATCAATACCCCCTAAAACACATGTATCCACGACCACTCACTTTTCTGGATTGGTGCAGAGCATGGCTAAACTAGCTTTATTGGTCCAAACCTCTCCTCCTAGTGAAATGTGATTAATGAATATACTGCTCTTTTTTTAAACTTTGGTCTGTAGATTATGACATCATTTTCTTGGAGAAATGTCAGGTACCAATCGTGGAATTATTTTAGCGACAAAAAGCTGTGTTATTTTTTTTTTTAATCTTGTTTAGTCCGTACTAAATGTTCTAAGAATAGTTTGAAGATACCACAGGGCGTAATTCGATGAAGGACAGACAATGCATTTGCCAAAAGCAAAGGAACAAAAAAGGCCGAACATTGGTCGATACAATACTACACAGAAAACACAGAGCAACCAACACGAATCCCATTAAACATTTTGTTCAATATTTGGCAGATACAATGTGATTAGACTAAGCTAAAACGAGGTGCTCCGTAAAGGTTGCTCACAAATCTGACTTGTAAATAATGAATGAGGAAAGGACGGAACTGTCATTACGACATACGGAACATATCCGTGGTTATTTGTAAAGATTGTCAGAGAATGTACACATTTTGATACGTTTAAAAAAAATAATGATACAAAGAAAAACGCCTCACTTTGTAATAGGGCTTTAAGAACATATTGTATTACTATTCTATGTGCGAGTTGATGCTTTGTGATCTATATATTTCATGCTATTCCATCATCCTTGTGTGATTGTTGTTTGTATCTGTATTGACATTATATGTTTAACATCCCACAACTGTGCTTCTCTATTCCATTTGGTACAAACTGTACACACGTTTGATAAAACAGCTTTCTGTATAACCATATTGTTTATTCGATAGATTATCAGAGATAAATGAAAAGTACATGTATAATAGGACATTGCTAACGGATAAACACTAAATCTTATTCCGGGTGAAAATTATAATATTACGAAATGGAAGAGTAAAGATTAATCAAAATAACTTAATAGTGTATCTTTATGTCAACAAAAATAGAATGAGAGAACATGCGTTGGAAATGGTTAATTCTTCCCAGAGCATGTCATCTGTCGCCATAGTCAATTTCTCTGGAAAAGTACAATGTCTGAATTGAGGATATAATGGAGATATGGAGAAATTAAAGTAATGACACTGAAAAGAGAAAATAATTAGCATTCTGATGCAATTCTGCACTTGTGCGAAAGGGGACAAATTGGCATAAAGCGACAGGAAAAAAAAAGTGCAACGAACGGAGAACTGAAAAACAACAAATTCAGAACCTCCTGATAACGTCCACGAATTGATATCGATATTGCCACTGTTTTTACGATTTACAGAATAGATTTTGGAACTCTTCCGGCTGTATGCTTTGTTTATCATTTTAATACCCTATATGATGTGGCTCCGAATCTGGATATTATAGTCTTGTTAAACAATACCAAATCTCTATGATGTAGAAAACTTATGGTAAATTCCTAAAATTGGAAGTGACAAAAGTCGAGGACAATTTTTCGAAAATGCATAACACTGATAATTTTTATTTGTAATCATCAATAATTCAATATAGCTTTGTTATTTCTGTATCAGTAGGATCTATATATTGCTAACTTAATTATAATATCATTTCTTTTGTATTTCTATCAAAACAAGAATTATAAATTACCCTCATGTTGCAAATTTGTTTTCTTAACACTTGTATCGGTTGTTTTTCATTTAATTAAAAACGACTGACATAAAATAAATATGTAATGTAATTTATGTGAAAATAAAGACATTGAAGATGAATTTCATTTTATTTTTTGATGGACATCTTAAAACGGTTCGATGACACAAAATACAGATAAATAGGTATGCACCAAGTTGGTGCAATGTTAAATGTAAAATATATCTTTTGCACAGTCTCGATTTCATTCCAAGCTTATGTGTTTTTATACCTTTTTATGCGAGTTGTTTCCCTAACGACATGCAAAATGGTCCCCGATCTACCAAGAGCAATGGAAATGCAAAACTGAAATTTTGAACAGATTATGGGGAAAATATATGCTATTTTCATTGAGCTTTGCATGAAAGGGGACCCCTTTGACAGAGAGAAATAACTCTTGTTCTTCTTTTCGTTTGCTTTTACACTTGGAGTTCAGTTTCTGCTACACATCTGATGGTCTTCTGTAGGGCATCCACTGGTCCATAAAGATCCTCCTGGAATGTTGTTGGTCATGGCCATATCTCTTCTCTCAATGCCTGATGGTTCTTGCATGTCTGTAAAATGTATCTTGCTCTGCCTCTCCACTCGAATAACTCTTGTAAAATGCATAATTTTCCTATAGAAATCGGAAATGTACAAATGGGCTTTTGTTCTAATCAAAGCGTATTATTTTTTTTTTAAATTGCAAGTTTGTAAGGACTATTAATGTTCATGTTGCTCTTCCTGATTAATTTCTTAGATAACACTGTTTATTTGTTGCTTCCGGTAATCTGGTCATGCGTACATATGATTTATTATGTTATAATGAATTTCTTCTTTGTACCAATGTATTTCAATGGTATGTCAGAAATAAAATTTTCTGTGTTGCTAGATTTCACAAAATAAATAAAACACTAGTAATAACATGTGATAATAAAATAATTGTATTATTTTCTTTTTGTAATTAGCAACAATTTTCTATATAACCATTAATAGGTTTAAATAATGGTTTCCTTTTTACTGAAAAAAATTATATACATTTTCACAGCATCTATTGTTTTAGTAGGGGTTTGTGCTCTGATATTTGTGGGGATTCCTTTATGGTGAAAACAAAGCTTAAACGGCGATGGTCAACAATGCCACCAATATCAACTAAACGAACAATTATTTCTCACCTTAAATCATTGAGCACGACACAGAACATTGGAAATCCAGATCCTGACTTGGGACGGACACAAAACTATTCTACGATATTTGTGCTTTTTTGTTGATATTATGTTTCACATGTAATATTTGGTTTGTCTCAGTTGTATATACCCACTCACTTTGAAACTAATGTTCTCCTTCATCATGCATAAGGGGGCCCGGGTGGCTCAATGCATAGTTGGATCTAACAACTCATACAAGCCTATCACCGATACGGCGTGGGTTCGCGCCCGGCTTTGTAAATTACAAAAAGGTTGCACTCGACTCGCAGCCGCAAGTTATAAAGTTTACCAGTTGCTTGCCCATGGTCGGTGGTTCTCTCCGGGTACTCCGGCTTCCTCCACCACTAAAACTGGTCGCCATGATATAGCTGACATATTGTTGAAAGTGGCGTTAAAACACCAAAACTCAAAATCAAATCCTCATGGATAGGTCATATTTGCTAATTGTTGCTGTCCTGTTTAAACCTTTAGTATTCCTGCTCCCAAAGACTTTGAGAAATTACTTGGCTTCCCAATCGTTTGACCTTGAGCGTACCGGATGAAGGTTATTCAAGAAACGCGTCATGCACAGAAAATTAGATATCTACAATTTTATCGATATTTTTCTGCTACATTTATCCTGAAACGTGTTTTCTTTATATTTATCTATCCATAGCATTTGTTGAATCGACTGTCAACTTGAATTACATATACCTATGGCTTAAAATTTATTATCACTGCAATATGTCTCCACATTCGTGTCATTTAATGTGATTGCATGCGTGATGTTTCGCGATGAAACAAGCAATGATTCAGTGAAAATCGTTATATAATCAAGTGAATTTGAAATTCATGACACAATAACAGGTCACCCTTCCAAAGCACATGAGTTAACCTCCGTCTTTCGTGCTTCTCAATTTTTACTTTCCTGTATTTTGATTTTGTTTTTCGACCACTGTCATTTTTGTCCTTTTATTTTGTACTTTTATTGTCTCTACATTAAGGCTTCTGATTACCCCTTCGATGTCTTCAAGTTTCTTTGTTTCATATTTGGATAGTGCAACTGACTGACATAATCATTGCACAGCTTTTGTAACATGCAATGTGTCCCGATTGTGACGACTCATAGATTACATACTCACTTGAAATGGCCAATAAATGGAGGATAATGAAAACACACAGGGGATTTTATAAACTAAACTCTATAGATGAATTCGAACATGATTTGGATTAAATGTATCTAAGTATTAGGTATCCCGATATTTCATGGCGTTATTTTAAGGACAATTACTGATAAAAATGGCGAAGTCATCATTTCATTAAGATATTGGTATATTTGTAAAATATTTGATAGTGAATTATTTTAATATAATTATGTCGCCAACCTCTCTATATTTATGTTATGTATATTGCTTCATAAGAAGCTCGTGTTTATGAAGCTGGTTGTAACAAGTATTTGAAGAAAATAATATTATATTGTTGTTAAAAAGAACATTAGTGAATCTATCTATTATACATGTAACTGGTCTATTATATGATTCAGTATACATGTATCGTAAGAAATATACCTCTTGATGAACTTTGTAAACTTTTGACGTGTCTAGAATGTCTTATGTACATATAAATAATACTAAATTACTATCATTAAGCCACAATTGCTTGGATTCCAATTGTAATTTCATTTTACTATTATCAAATAAAACCCTAAAATTAAATACAAAAGAGGTTAGCACATTAAGTATATAATTAGAAAGTTATTTATGAACTGGTAAATTGACCTGAAGACTGAATCTTTAAAATATTTATCTCTTAGCTAGAGCTAGGAATAAAAGGTGAAGACAGTTTCGCATTATAACAACAGTTTCCGGTACGAGATCTTACGAAGATTATCGAAGGTATAATAAGTTATCGAACCTGAAATCTAGATTGAGGTGACACTTTACCTTTAACTTACACTTGATCAAAGAGTGTTTATAATGAAATCTATCGCAAAACGTGATTTATATTGTTCTCTATGGGAGGTAAAATCATACACATACAGGTGTCAGAATGTTAATTGAGAGTTTCGTAAAAATGTTTCATGACAAAGTCATGCGTAGATATATGAGAAATTAACATGCATTCTGTAAATTAAAGCACAATACCACGAATTAATCAATGTTATTTTGAAAGAATTTTTTTTTCCTGATTTCGTGATTAGCCGACATTTTAAGAAAATTGATATAATATAAACAATGTTATATTTCAGTTTAATACAAACATTTCTGATACTGTATAAAACCTATTAAGATGTTTAAATATTGGTTTCAAACATATATATTTAATGGGAGGTATAAAAATTATGGCAATTAATACAGAAAATAGAACTGAACAATCACTACGTGTTACCGTGATCGGAACAATACCAATATATACAAACGCTTTGCTACTTTTACAGAAATAAAAGTCCAATATGAACATGTGACGGTCAGAATAATGATGGGGGTAAGGTATGTGTTTAATGCACCATATAAATCCAATGTATGTATCTTAGATATGAATTAATGTTTTAGGTGGTTAATATTTTATATGTGATGATTGACATTTTACTCACATGTGGAAATCACTTGCATGACCGCATCATTTCACGAGGAGGGATTCATGGCATGGGCTAATAAAGCTAGATTAACTACGCCAGTAAAGTGAGAGGTCATGTTTTAAGGGTACCGTTATCTCTTTCTACGATTTTGATATTTGATTTTGGAGTTCTGAGAGTGTGGTATTTTTTTGTGTTTAAGCATATTCGATTACTTTGTTATAACTCTATGTTTTTGCAACGCTTGCTTGTATTCCTTTTGGCTAAAACAAGAATAAATCTTATTATATGAACATCATCTTGTCATGGAAACAGCATTATTAACTGTTTGACGTAGAAAAAAAAACCCAACAAAATAGCTGATCCCATTTTGTTTTAGCTATGATGGCAGTGTTGCTTGTAATAATTTTGGATGTGGACTACCGAAAGACTTTTCTGCCAATTATTCTGGTTTAAGATGTAGAAGTTTATGAAATTTGATTAAATATATACTCTTGTTAAATTTGGCTTACCCATGAATTGCTCATGCTGTCGTTTCAGGGGAGAATGCCATGAAACATCTCCAAAAGTTAAGGATAATACATTAAGTTTTATAATACAATGCGAATGAGCTTACAGTTTCATTCTCAAAAACTAAATAAAACTTTTAAAACTTTTAAAAGATGCCAATAATACTTCCAACATACAGACAAATGATATCTATTGGCAGACGAAGGCATGACCAACAATTTTATAAAAATACGTGTGAAAGGGTATAAAGACATTTTCAAACTGACTCCTTTAGTTATTCTCTTAAATAAAACAAATCTATATACATGTATATATATTTGTTTCGATGTACATCTATGATATCAACGAAAGGCCTATTCCATGTATTCTCATTAAGGATAGAATGAAATTTTAATTACTCCAAGAAAGGCGAATTCAAGGCAATGTTTCGTGTGAGAACTTATTGGGAAAGATATTTATTTTCAATTCCAGCAAATTCTTATCTTTTAATCTATGTGATAACTAGGTTTTTAACATGTTTCAGCTTATTTACATCGATAAAAGATCTGATCTTTTAGAATTATATTTGACAGATTGTTTGTGTCAACCTTAGAAACAATTTGTCCGTTTCCCTCATAGTATCACCTTACCGACTGATATATTAAAAACGACATTTTCTGCTTAATTTGACCAAATATAAAGCTGTTATGCTGCAAACTTTATCTGTGACAATACTGATGAGGTAACGAACAATTAGCACTCATAATAAACGGAAGTAAAATGTACAACTTCCGGTCTTACCCCCAAATGCACATGCGCTTTGTCAGATTTGTAGAAAGCACCAGACAAAAACGTCAGATTTCCACGTCAATTTGATATCAATTACTTCTGAAAGCTTCTCCGTCAATAATAAATGCATCATTTTTGTAGTTTTAAATGACTAAATTGATTATGAAAGCGAAAATAATTTTTGAAAAGACGAAGTTATCACAATAATACGTTGACGTGAAGGAAAGCTGACAATGTGTTGCTTGGCGTGAGTAAAATCATAAATAACTTTAATATTGACGGTTAGTAGCGGATTAATAATTGTTCAATTGTTTTGTGTATAATATCGTTTCCCTGTGAGCTAAATGCCGATTATATTATGAAGAATCAAATTGTTTTTGTGATTTATGATAAGATCTTAAAAGATTGCATTTTTCTCTTGACAGATAACTACTACAATCAGCAGAATCTTTACATTTATCAAGAAAGAAGAATGTTCAATATGACGACTGGACAAAAGATTACTCAAATCCGGAAAAAAAATATACGTTAATGTTAATTTGATATTTATTACAATAATACCACATGCTAGTGCATTGTAGCTATGAAAAGAAGATATTGCTGAAACCTAACATAGCACAATTTTATGTCATTATAAGTGAAAGCATGTGGTTAGGCTGATCGAACATCGCTGCACCGAATACACCAGATACATAGAAATTGACAAGGCCGATTAAAAACGAAACTTTTTCCCATTTTGAACTTTCCATCTGTGGAGCAGCATTCCAGCAGCTCATGTATATGATATATATACATGTATATCATAAAATCAATATATAAGTATCAGTTGACATCACATTTCAGAGCTTGTAATTCCTTGATAGAGGGTTGCTGCAAGCTATGAAGATACAGAACCAAGTGTTTCTAGTAATTAGGTTCCTGGCATCACCTCGAAAGTGTTACGGTCGCCATCATGATTTAGGTGACCGTAACTAACATAAATGTGTCACAAATGATCATGGATTTATTCTGTTTGTTGTCATCACAAACTGGGTCGTTCCACATTTCACTGGGTTTATAACACGAGTAACATGACGGGTACCACTAGAGGAGTAGGAAATGTCTACCCTTCTGGAGCATCTGAGTTCACCCGCGGTTTTTAGTGGGGTTAGGGTTTTAGTGAGAATCGTGTTGCATTGTTTTGTAGATCACTGCTTGCCCTTTTTTTCATTTTTCGTTTGGTCATTGTCCTTCTCCGATCTACGCCTACTGGTTATCTCTTTAGTATCTTTAAACTTTTCTTTTTTCCTACTACACTCTGTTTATCTCAAACTGCATTAAACATACACGATGTTATAAGAATAAAATTACTATCTAACCAAAGTTAACTTGTGAAAAAAAAAGTTAATAAATGAATATACCACTATGATAAATATAATTACATGTTATCAAATACGTTGGCAATTTTCTTACTTATGTTCCCTTGACGACAAAACTTCTGTACAAATTTGGCGCCAATTGTTATCAGAGGTTACAACACAATGCAATCTTCTGCTGAAAAGGTTATTTGTAGATTCTGGAGTATGTTGTAACGTGGGTTTCCGACAGTGACGTTGTTCTCACCAAACGTTATATTTTAACAAGTCTTCCGAGACTTAGCAGATACTACTTACCAATAACAAATTATCACCGTCTATGTTCTAAGACAAATGATAGAAGACATTCGGAAAACATTTGTACAGCGGGTGATCATATTGTTATGAACGCAGGATTTGTTTCAATTTTACATCATATTAAACCAAATATTTTCAACTTAAATATAGTCTTTCTAGCTGATGTTCTTGAAATTTTGACCATTGAATGCAAAATAGCTTGAAGTTTATTCAAATTACTTTTTTTTTTTCATTTAAATTCACAAAATTAAATTTTGAAGTTGTAATTTACAATAAATTTATAGTTATATTGTGGTATCAACATTTCATTTTGTACTTAGAGAAATAATTCTTTCAAATGAAAATTTCAAACATTATATGAAAACAATCTTGATAGATTTCGTTTAATTCTTCTTTTAACGATTACAGTTTTGTGAAAATTGCAAGATCCATAGCAAGATGCTGTGTCGTGTTTTCTGAAATCAAATTTACATGATTTGTCACCCTTTATTAAACAATTCATAAACAAAGAAATTCCAAAAGAAGAATCAAAGCTAAAAATACGTTTTATTATAGATTTTAACTTTCGAGGCATTTCCGGTTAAAACGAAATATTATTTGATTTTAAAGATTGTAACACCTGTTGATGATATATATGTTAAAACCGAATACATTTGTCGCAAACGAGGCAGCTTGCATGTATCAATGTGCATGGTCGTTTTTGTTTTTGCATGTGAACTGCTATTACCTAAATCATTCGATATAAATATATTGTGAATCAAACCACAATTTACAATAACATTCAAAAGTATTAATTTCAAAAGTATTTGATTTAATTTGACGTATACACCCACTAGATTAAATACCTGATTTTAGAAAAAGAACAAAATCTTAGACTTTAAACTATTTTAGTCAGATAAATTCTATCACACCTGCAACGAGGTTCTTGTGAAATGCATGCCCCGTGATCTGAGGGATAAACAAAAACAAAGGTGCTCTTCTTTTGTCAAATTGGTCATAGTTTGGCAGGTGTTTGTCAGTATTTTTATCGATATTAAGTTGTTTCTAAAACAAAATAAAATGTAGATATTCGCTTTGAATTCAATTGAAAAGAAAATACGGTTTTTGTTTGATTTTTATTTTTTTAATGTTAATAAAAGCAAAACGATATTGACAAATCATTTAAAATTGTATTTAAAGAAATACTTACAGAGTCAAATTAAAACTGGATAGAAATTTTAACAAAAAATGGAATGCAAGATTGGGTATATCGTTTAGAATATTGAAGTATGCAAAATGTTCTAAAGTTTACATGTTCAAATAGTAAAAACGTACAAATCGAATTGAGTGCACACGACACATTTATTGAATAATGTTTTTCAGGTACACCCAAGGCCAAAATATTTGAAAGCAAAAGTACTGCACTATTTGAAAGTTCACAATCTTTGGCAGTAGAATAAATAATACAGGACAACGTTCAGATCAGATATGTTATTTTTTTTTATTATTGTAACATTTTGTGTTGCAATGTGTTGTATCTAATTAATTTATTGTCCGTTGCAATGCTAAGATAAGAATTCCTACATCTAAAGGTTTTTTCATCGTGGCACTGCAGTTTGAAACTTTACACTTACAAATACGTAAATTCAATTGTACAAATTACCATAGGATTTGTTTATAGACGATATTTTATCAAAACAGAAGGTAGAACAAAGAACTATTGACTCAATATCAGGAAGCATGATAAATCTGTTGGCAATTTTAGAACATCATGCTGACTCTGGTGTTCTTCAAAAATATAAATAGATACTTGATGACAACTTGTGTTATTTATCAGATGACTCAGTTTTATTTTGAACATCAATAGTATAATACAATATTCCGTGAATAAACAACAGTATGTTGAAATATCTTAGCATCAGCCGAAGTGGACTGAAAGACCTATGAATGTTTTAAATAGTATTTATTAACAGAAAAATGCACACTGAACAAATGTTAGGTTATTAGGTTGCATGAACCGAATTTGACCCTGTAATTGTCTTGAAGCAAAATACTTTTAAATCTCACTGTTCAATCTTTTAGCTTTTTGCGTACTTGATGACGGATTTTCCAGAAATGCATCATGTGCAATATTTGATATCTATATTTCAATTGACATTACTGGTCTACAAACTCGGGTAGGATGCTTCGACTTTCGTCATTCAGTGTAACCAATTTATAAATTGTCCTTTCTCTTTCAGGTATCTAGTAAATGACTTTGTGAAAAATAATCAGAAATCCTAGCAAGTTAATAAAAACGTAGATATCTAATTTAATGCGCACAGCGCGTTTCTGTAATAACCTTCATCGGGTACGCTCAATGCCAAAAGATTGGAAAGTCAAATGACTACAAAGCTTTGGGAGCAGGAATACTAAAGGCTCTAAACAGATAATATGTATTCGTCATTCTCGAATATTTTACTTTTTTACCAAAAACATTGGCAAGAAACATTGTTATTGTTTTGACCATTTGAGCTTTAAAGGCGTAACAAAATAATGCATGCAATGCACATGTAATTAAAGAAACAATTTACACGTGATAATTAAAGGAACGTGTCAGAATTATATCATTTTTATATAATCCAGGGATATGCTGTGGATTAGTACAACTAACAGGTTCAGAGGTTATCTGTGGTTTGTTAACGTGTAACAAAGATCGTGGGAAACTTACTTTACAGAAATACAAAACAAATATTATTTTTGTTAATCATGTGTAACCTCATTTTGCAACTTAACTAATGATTCACAATATAGTGACCATATCTTCAAATTGTATTGTTATTTCATGTTATTTATTTACAGATTGATAGTATGAATAGTTCTAAACTTGTTTCATGATAGTTTGGATATCGTAAAACGTTATGCAATAGTGACATTTCTAATACCTTTTAGTCTTCCAACATTGTGCAATGGTTGCTACGCATTCTGATATATGCAAGTCTTCAACCGTGGTACAACTTGGATAGTTATGAAATCTTACTCTCTGGAGTCCTATATGAAACAGGAGCTGTGTACCCTTCGCCAGCACATTGGATCACCACGTATATTTTTAAGGGGGTAGCGTTGTTTATTATTAGTTTATGATAGTGTTACGTGTTCACAACCGATTATTTTTTTGCTCGATTCGTGTTGCTCGTTCCTTAGTTTTGTATTCCATTCTTTTTCTTTTAGCCATTACATTGTCTGTCCTGTCCACTAAAGTTGTGAGTTCGAACCCTGTTCATGGCGAGGTCCACTAGAAACAATACTACGTGATAAAGTTTGTCAGTTACTTGCCACAGGTCGGTGGTTTTCACCGGATAGTCCGGTTTCCTCCACCAATAAAACTGAACACCACGATATAACTGAATTATTGTTGAAAGTGACGTTAGACAACATAAATCTAAATCCAAACTCCCGCTTTTGTCTGCCTCTTTGGTATCTTTGGTAAGCATTTCTTGTAAAATTTTGGCGGTTTTTGGTGTCTAATTGTTTTACATGTGAACAATTATGGGTAGTTCTGATATATTCAAGACTGTAAATACCTTAGGAAGACAATTATATCTAGCAGTATGATGCGCTGAACATTCTGGACATCATTACAAAATGCATGACTTACATTCTGTTTTAATTCTAAATGGCATCAACACAATCTCTTAAGCTACTAGTAAATTAAACAGATGTCACCTCTATGACCTTATATGGTGCTTTCTTAACACGTAATACATTGGTCTAGGACCTTTGATGTCACCTTCGTAACCTTGACTTAATACGGAATTGAATAGTAAGATGTAAGTCTCATGCTACAAAAATAGTAATTTTACTTGGACATCACAAATGCAAAACAAAAGGGGAAAATATTTATATACATTTAATGGGCGCCTTCTGTGATCAGTTGTACATAATCTGGAATATTATCTTCAGCAAATCACATTTCTAATAAGCCCCAATAAATTTGCATCTTGTAATATCGTTTAAATAAGGGTAATAACAAAATTACCGAACACAGTGCAATCTTCCAAAGGGAAATTCAAAACTCATAAATCAATAAACAGACAAAATCAGTCAACAACCGGGAAACTGGAAAACCGCAATGGCCCTGACTTGGTACAGGCATTTCTAAAGAAATGGTGGATTGAAACAGATCTTACGGCGCCAACCTCTCGCTTCCATTACGGTTCAAAGGTTCCGGTTGTCACTAAAACAGCATTTATAACAATACTGGAAAAAATAGGTAAAATAGTAGTCAAGCAGTCCTAAATTCAGTATCTAATATATCTCGTGAACCATCACCATCAACTATGAGTCCTTTGAAGTATTAATTCATATCTCTCTAAACATTGTGTATATCATTTTGTATTCTTGACATCAACTAAGTAAGAGCCAGAGTCTAGATAGTTTAACATTGGAAATTTTGCGTCACAAAAGAGAGTAAATACGTCTGTTAGCTGTTGACTCTTGTAGTTTTTATGAATTCATAAAGACTCGTATGAATTGATAAACAAAACATCCAACATAAAAGCTAGAAAATGGTTTTGAATACGTATGAGAAAACCCGCTACGATTTTTACTGAAATATTATTGTAAACAGTGAAGTTAAACTCGTAAATGTTTGATGCGGATAATATATAAAGCCCATATGAACAAAGACAACCCCAATATTCATTACAAGTGGAAAGACGAATCCTCTTGAAAATTGGAAAGATGTGACTTTACTTGATAAATTATCAAAGGTTATTCAATTCTTTTTGGGTAATATATGATGCCAAAATTGTAACATATCACTATTTGGTCGTTAAATTGGACATCAACGATTTTCATTTTTTTTTTCGTCTTTTTTGTTATATTTTGTTTGACGTCACGTAAGTGGATAAGGCAAGTTCTTTGGCCTCCAAAATCATACATGATATACCAAATAATTAGATTATAATCCAAATAGCAAATACCGGTGTTAGTTGGGATTTTTTTCATTGTTGTCAGACCTGTAGAAATCATTGGAAGGTTGTTTTGCGTTCATTTATTTTTCATTCCTAATGTAAAAAAAATATAGGACACATACAATTTGTTCGTGGCTATTACAGTAAAGGTTCATAGAAAGCGTATATATGTACTTGATATGATTATTGGTTTCGCCTAATGTTATTTTACTATTCGAAGGCGATTATATATTGAAACTAACACTGTCCCAAGGTTATAGTTTTACGATATATTGCATTTGTTTAAATTAAAAGCTTTTCAAATTATTAAATGCTTTCAACGAAAGTTACTTCTTTGCTCTAAAAACCAATGACTTCTTGCTTCATTAACCTCTTGCACTATTTGTCTGATAAGAATTTCTTACAGATTCAACAGTCTGATAAAGCATTCTTTTACATGACAAGGGAAGAAACTTTCTGTTCACACCTTCCTCGTATTACCTGGTGACCTAAACACTAAACTGTATTTACAATGTTCCCCGACTGATCAAACAGATGCCCCTCAGGTGATATATCTCACAACGCCTAAATAGAACAATAGGTAAAAATGTGACAGTTTTCCTCCTAATTACAACTTGCAGGTAAACTTTTTATAATTCTTTGTTTCATCTGAAAAAAAAAAATTGTATATGCACCTTTGGTGGTCTTAATAAAGATATCTTTTTATATTAGCCCTCAATCGACATTTCATGATAAAATTAAATTAAAACTGTGTAATATTGTGAAGACACGGCATTAGTGGTGAGAAATTATCGAGTTTTAAAAATGAGAATTACAAGAATGTCAATACGAAATAGAATGCAAGAAATTAGTATAAAAAAGTAGATATCTAACTTTATTCACACGACGCGTTTCTGTGTAATTTAAAAGTTTTTGGTAGCAATGAGAATTTCAAGATTGTCAATATAAAATGGAATGTTTGTAAGCAAGAAATGGTAATTTTGAAATAGTAGATATCTAATTTAGTTCACACGACACATTTCTAGTATAATATCTTCATCGAGTACCCTCATAGTCATAAGATTGCGAAGCCAAATACTCCATAAGTCGTTGGGAGAATGAAAATTGCAAGAATGTCAAATAGTACAGTTAAAATGGGTTAGATTTACCTATACAAGCGGGAGATTGGCTTTAGTTTTAATAAGATTAAAGATTCTAAATTACATTAGTTAGAATCTTTAATTTTCAAAGTTGATGTTATTACCAATGTATGTTAAAGATTCTAATTTACATTAGTTAGAATCTTTAATTTGCAAAGTTGATGATATTACCAATGTATGTTAAAGATTCTAAATTATATTAGTTAGAATCTTTAATTTTCAAAGTTGATGTTATTACCAATGTATGTTGTTTTGACTTATTTGAAATATATTTTGCGTTTCCATCGTAGGAAATAGACTATAGCTGCAATCACCAATTCAAAACGATATTTGATATATAATCTGAAATCAAAAGAAAATAAACGTATAAACTATTAATTTTTATCATTCATATTTCACATTTCAAAGATTTGTATAAAATGTTCATACAATTGTTTATGAAACATTATGGCATGTTTACTGTAATATAACAACTTCAAACCGCAACATCAATGGAGTTTTTACCTGCTTAAGATACGGTTAATATACAGGTATGAACCTGGACATGATCAGAACTGTGACTCAGATGAAAACAATCTGACACCGACCAATCGTTGATCGCTGGAGATTAACAAAGAATGATTGTAGAAAATTAATTAGATAATTCACCACAAATTAAAGGGATTAATTTGTTGTTATTTCAACTATTCTTATCTCGTATATGGGAAAAATAGAATGAAGTTACTACTGAAAAAAAAAGAAGTAAAATGGTTATTGTTGACCAAATATATCGAATCAATACAACATGAACTATGAACTTAAATGCAACAGCAAACTTCAAAGGCCAATATACATAGTTTGTTTAGCACTGTCCCCGCTCCCATCCTGATAACTATATCTTCAGCGATCAGAGAGATACAATCACAGAATATAAACTTCACAAATAATTTTTAATAAATTGCCAGAAATGACACCAACATAGACGCAGCTAGCATAAAACCAGCACTGCTAATTTACATGATATTTTTCTAATTTGTTTTGGTACTTATCTCCATGCTTGTTTTCCACAGTCCCAGTATTGAAGGTCGCATAACATATTTCCAGTTGCAAAAATAGTGATAATTTGGAAGTTTTCCAGTGGCAGTTACAGTTCTCTTCTGCATTGAGGAGTCTCCATTCACACACACAGTACTGATGTTCAGGGGAGTTTTCTAGTTATTGGTATAAAACTGATTGGTATGGGATTATTTCGAGCTACAGGACAGTATAGTAATTTCCTTGGAGGTATTCCAGTTTTAGGGAAAAAACCGAAAATGTTGAAGATACCAAAAATGATAATCAGTATCCGTAAATCGAAGAAGGACAGACAACAAAATGGTCAACAGAAAAAAAAGATCAAAATGCACACAATTATCAACAAAGCACTACACAGAAAACTAAAGATTGAGTAACAAGAACTCCATTAAAAACTGGGAGTGAACTCAGGTGCTTCGGAAGGGTTATTAGCTCCTGCTCCACTAGTGACGCCCATCGTTTGTCTGTAAAACGACATGAACATCAGCTGAAATGGATATCGTGTTGATCACCAGTAGACGTAAATAAATACTAATAGTCTATACAAAACATAAATCCCCTACAAAACAAACGGGAATAAAGACGAACTGAACATCGGTATCACGTGGATATAGTAGTAGACACGGACCTGACAACGTGAAGCTGAACATCGGTAT